>SKCR01035241.1:0-81899 GCA_019454045.1 Zanthoxylum bungeanum
CCGGGTCCGCCGAATTGCTTGCGGATCCGGATCCGAACCCGTATGGATCCGGATTCGGATCTGGAAATTTCCATCCCTACTTACCACACGCCACACGCACTCCAGAGGTTGATGACGATAGATGTGTCACCCACGTCAACGCCACATCAGCACACGTAATAGCCACGCCAGTAACGAGTCAGCAGCCATGTTAGTACTGAATCAGTAAACCCATCATCGTCACGTGTCGCTACACATCTGACATGTCAACATTATGATCTAGTCAGTTGTAACGTGTCAGTCACGTCGGTGACACACATCTGCCACATCAGCAACACATCGTCGGTCTTTCCAGGTGTGATCCTCATTTCCAAGGAAAACCTTAAAAGACAATTAGAGACGTTCCATAAGATATGTCATTTGGAGATTTATTCCTTTGATGAGCTATTGCTCTATGTTTAGAGACCCTGTCTCCATCAATTGTGGTCTACGTGGCAAGGTGTAAAATGACATTTTAGAATTCTAGGTCTTGCTCGTGTGACCTTATTTTTTGGGCTTCCACTTTTTAATCTATACATTTTTTTTGTTCTCAATACATTTTTGTTGTTTGATCCAATGGACACGTGTCAACATCATCTTTTTATTATAAATTTAATCCAAACAATACTTAGTATGAGAAATGCTATAAATATCTTATAATTTAAAAGAACTTCTTAAAGAAATCACTATAACATATGACTTCCCATATTATATATAACAATAATATTATTAATAGCATTTTATGTTAGATTTGAAAATCAACATTAACATAGTGTTTTTTTTTTAAAAAAAAATTGCTATAAACTAATTTCAACATTTATATCCATTCAATTCTCTCAATTTATAACCATAGCTCTAGATTGATTATTGGTGTTAGTGCCAATTTTGCTGGAAATATCCATAGCAAAATAAGTTCAATTGAGTTATAATGAGTCTTGAAAATCTCGGAGCAATTGGAAATGTGTTTGGCAGATTGTGCTTGAAGGAATCAAATCTGCATTAGTGCAACGTTCGTGTTTGTGTTCGAATGAGTTGCGTTGGTGTCACATTTGTGGTTGGGTTAGAAAAAAACTTGGCAGAAGTTTCTCATGCGTAGTGCGTTCATTTTTTCATTCGAGCGAAACCTTCTAGTGGGTAGCGTTTGACTATACGTCGAACGAGTTTGCGGAATAGCGCGTGTTCGGCCCCTACCTATATAAACAAACATTAAGCCATCTTCACAAGTGTTGGAAACACATTATTCTGAGCCTCAACATTGTTAAATTTTCAACCTTCTTGATTTTCACCTTGAAGACTATTTTGAATATTATGTCTTCGTTTCCTTGGTGATATTGATCTTTATTTGACTATCACAGATACACTATCCTAACCCAATTTCCTAAGCTTTCATAATTCTCAAGGAGGAAGATTGGTAGTCGGCGTTCCAGTATTTGCGTGCTGTAGGATTGATCTGCTTGGAGACTTTAAAGGTTCCAAAGAAGACTACTTGGTGTGGGCTCTAGGCGTTCTTCGGCTTATTACAGTCTAGAGGTATTAGAGTCGGCGGAATTGTTGCCATAGGTCTTATACCATCACTGTAAGTTTTCTCATTATAGTGGATTTTGGCTAATAGCCTAGATACCCGGAGTGGTTTTTTACTCGCACGAGTATTCCAATTCGTTAATAAAATTACCTGTGTGGATTTTTTTATGCTTTTATTTATTTGCTTTATTTCATAATTGCATGCACTTAAGAATGCTTGTTGGTAATCCATAGAAATATTAATTAGGACTTGTCTTAATTAATTATGTTTAATTCCTCATAGGGTCAGAACCTTAGATGAAAATCGAATTTTGAATTGGTATCAGAGCCTGACCGTGATCCTTAACCTATTTAGCTATGGAAAGAAGTCAACCCTTAAATTATCCCTCATTATTTTATGGGATAGAGTACTTGCATTGGAAGGTTCGCATGTGAGCATTCCTTAAGTCCTTAGATTAGAGGGTCTGGATGACAATAGAGTACATATGGAAACCTCTCATGGTTATGGTTAATAGAGTCTCCTCCCTTAAAGATAAAATGACCTGGACTAAGGAAGAATTTGACGCTAGCAATAGAACATCAAGACGCTAGCAATAGAACATCTTCTTCTTCTTATTGTGTAGAGCTCACGTCCAGTTGAGTTGTTGTCCTGGGCGAGGGGCACCAACAGTTTCAGAGATGCCCAGTTGAGTCGTTGTCCTGGGCATAACACCCAGTTGAGTCGTTGTCATGCGTGTAGAGAGATTACTAGTTCCTGGTTGATTATTCCCGGACACGTCCAGTTTAGTCGATTTCCTGGACGTAGAGCAGTTTTCAATTTTCAGACTTTCAGTACACAGTTTTCAGATTTTCAGTACCTAGATTTCAGAAATAAGATTTTAGTAAACAGTTTTCAGAAACTAGATTTTTGAAATAGTTTTCAGAAACCAGAGATTTAAAGCTATTTTTTGGAAAGTTCAGTTTCATAAAGAGATTTCATATGAAGTGATTTTTCTAAAAGTTTTAGTTTTTAAAGATTTCATGTCTTCAGATTCATGTCCACTCACTTAGATCGTATAGCGATCTAACCCCCACTTCATTTTCTATATCTTGCAGGTTACTCAGAGGGTGAGCTCGGGAGGACGGATACTGATGTAGTCACTAGGGATGTAGTCCACCAGTACAAAGTCACAGAGCATAAGAGTCCAGTTCAAAGTCAAAGTAGTTGTATGCATTCGTTGGTGTCATACAAGTCTGTATAGGTATCCATTAAAGAGTTGTAAGAAAATGATATTTTGAATACATAGTTAATTAAAGTAAAAGTATTTTATATTGTTCAGTCGAGTTATGGTCTCCATGCATGTCATTGCATTTGAATAGCGTAGAATACAGCAGGAAGTCAGAGGCTTATGGGGCTAGTACTGCTATCCTCTGCCGATAACATCTCCCAGATCAGAGATGTTACAAAGATGGTATCAGAGCATGGTCTAGGGAGTCAGTGAATACAGTGGGCAGAGTGTTGGGGTCTTGTATACGCAGTATGTCCGGGATACCCGTATATGAGGCATTACCTCTCCAGTATCTGATCCTCGAGTACGTCCTCAAAGCTTCACAGACAGGTTAGTAAGTATTCTCAAGCCATTTGAATCTTTTTTTCCTTATTCTAGTTAAGGATCATTCTGTAATCATCTTAGACTACTTCCCGAAGTTCAGTATAATCTAGGGAACCAGATAGTAAGTTCCAAAGAAAGTTATCCGAAAGAGCAAAGAGAAAAGAGAAAGCTAGAAGAGAAGATGCATATAAGCTTGAACCAGTTAGAGATAGAGATGTATAGAGTTAGAATGAAATAGAAAAGCTTAAAGATATCTACCCAGGAGAACAGAAAGAGAAAGATAAGGTTAGAAGAGAAGTAAGGAAAAAGGGTATAAGAATGCTTAGTTATCATAAGTAAGAAAGAAATGATATAGAATCAAACCAGTACAAGAATCTATGGTAGTCAAGAGAATAGTAAAGCCCCATCAAGTATTAGAATTATTTAGTGAATATAAGATTCCTTTCCTCCTCAGGAAATTTCTTCATATATATCCAATAGCATTCGAGATCTTCTTAGAGATAATGAGTTTCCCCCAAGCAACGAAGAATAGCCAAAGAGACAACAGAAGTAAGGAACCCAGAATAGTATTGAGGGCCCCAATGGACCTAGATTCCAAAAAGGATTTAGATAACTCCAGATACCTCAACCCCGACCCAGATCTTCAAGTATAAAACATGAACGGTTAGTTACCTTACCCCTAGCAATCCGATAGAGATAAAACCTTAAACTATTTAGTCTTCGAATTCTCCAATGGTATCAGGTAAGGGAGTTGCCCTGATAGAGCCTACCTCATAGACATAAACGACCAAAAGAGATCTGACAAGAGTTCATCCAGGAACTTGGAAAGCAAAATAGCCCAAAGTCAGTAAAAATCCATGAGAGTATACAAGAATAAACCCGAGGGGATAAAGAAAATTTAGGAAGCAGAATAAAGTACAGAAGGAAGTATCTAAGTAATCGGAAGGAAATAAGAAATGGAGGAATAGAAACAGACAAGAAATATCAAAATCTATAGTAATAAAGATTAGAGATGTGGAGCCAAGTAATAAGGGATAATGCTAGATCTAGTAATAAAGAAGAGTTTAGTAAGATTTAACTAGAATAAAAGCTGTGTAGATCTAAGAAAAGGTTCTTTCCCTCGAGTGAGGTACCTTTCTTCCTCAGAAGGATTCCTTCGAGATGATCCAACATTTCTCTGAACCATCTCGTATAGGTAGCAAGTCCCATGAATAACCAAAGACCCATATAAGATGGAGGACGTAAGAAAGTCAAGGATTCCGATAGATAAAGCCCCCGACCTACCTAGATCCCCACTCCTTCGAGATACGGGACCAGATAGAGACCGACCACACACCATACATCATCTAGAATAGTCATGAAATAATTCATATGAGTAATAGGCTCCATCATGAATATAGTATTAGAATAAGAATGGAGAAGTTCCCTGAGACATAAAGAAATGATCAATGAGATTTAAGTAGTCCTTATCAATATAAGTATAGCCGATCATAAGAAAACCAACGGGAGTTCATTTCAAGAAATAAAAAGGACCTTAAAAGATAAACTACCTAGGAAAATGATTAAGGAAGTTTCGAGAATATATTGAGGACATATGACCTGAAAATGGTATGAAAAATGAGAAGAGTAACAAGGAAATTTAGTATATTTGGGCGCAAATATAACATAATGAAGAAATAATAGAGTAAAGAAACGATAATAGTTATGGGACCCTAGAGCTTAGTAAAGAAAAAGAACTAGTGAAGGAGAGCAAATGATAAGGTTAGACGAATCACGAGATGGTTCATGATATTAAGAAAAGGGAGGATTTTAGGAAGAGTGTAAGATATGGACCAAAGATTTAGTAGAAGATGACCTTAGTAGTTGAAGTAAATAGAGTTTCCAATGGAGTAAAGGAATAAGGAGTCCAGGAACTAAGATTAAGAAAGAACCTTCATAACAGAATGAACCCCCTAGGAAATATAGCAAAACAATTATAGTAATACCCGGAGAAAAAATACGTAGTAACTGCAGAAAGTTAAGTAACAGAAAGGAAAATCATTAAGTAGTTTTCTTCTAAAAATGACTTGGTATGAGATACAGAGTGATTGATTGATAAAATGATCATGAGTAAGGTTGGAAAAGGCAAGTTAGATAAGTTTTAACAATAAGACCCAGTGTAGGAAAAGACACCAGATAGGTATACATGAGAGTCTTAGGCAAAAGTATGCATTACCGAGACACTGTAACAGAAGAGCCTCAAGACTAGCTCTCACCCTCCCAACCCCCGATCGATACCAGTAACAAGGATGGACCTGGAGAGTAACCCATAGTAGTTTCAGTTATAGGGCGAAGCAGGAGAAAAAGTGAACAGGATAACAGATATAGATACTGAAAGTAAAATTATCTAGGAGTAATAACAATAGGAGAGGAAATATTAAGTAAGTAGTGGCGAAAGTTGAGTATGGTATAGAATAAAGAAAACAAGATTATCACAGAATATGAATCAATAAGAGAAGATATTCTAGCATGCGACCAGGTATAGAAGGAAAGTTAATATCAAAGAATAACAAAGAAAGATAAAAGAGATAAGACCTATAGATATAGCCCAAAAAAAGAACGACCGAAGCTATGGAAAGTCAGAAAGGAAGTTGCTAAGTAAGGACAGTACCAAAATAAGGTAGTAATCAAACGATAAAAGATATTTTAAGAAATCAAGGTTTGAGGAAATGATAGGTACATATAGAAAGAAGATACTTCCCAGGTAAAAAGGCAGAAATATAGATCAAGAAAGTTCTTAGTTGATGATAGAATGAAGTGAAGGATGGAAAGAGTGTTAAGAAAAGTTTAGAGAGTGGAACTGTTAAGATACAACAGTGGCATGAATGATACATATTGGTAAAGAGAATACAATAAGTAATAACAAGAAAGGTTTTGGCTAAGTAATTATATAAGGTACTTAGCCCTAGTCTAGGATAATTAAGCCACTACATGTTTGGGATGATTTTAGTTGCGGATATGGAAGGTTTGGTGGATTCGTATCATAGTTTGGAAACAAAGAAACAAGTTAATGCGAAGCCGAGATTTTTTAGAAAATGAATCATTGAGCAGTGTAATATTAGCAAGAATATGAATAACGGCCTTTGAAGGCAAAGTATGGAAGAATGCAACCAAAATAAAAAAGGAACCTTTAGGAAATATCAGTAAGTTAGAAAACCCCTTAGGAAGTAGAAATCTTGGAACTTATAGAAAAGAAGCTTATAGACGGCTAAAGGTTGAAAGGGATATACCGAGAGTTAATAGTCTAGTGATGAGGAAGAACAATAAGAACAAGATAGACAAATAAAACAAAGGAATACTGGGTAAATGTAACGTCCTTATAAAAAGTTAAAGGTATCAGGAATCTGATCAATTAAAGAGTACACAGTACATTTAAGAATCAGAGAGATAGCAGCAGAAATATTAAAAGAAGAAGCCTCAAAAAAGAGGAAAGATGTAGTAGCTAGTAGAGGAATGAGATAAGAAGATGAACATAATAGTATCTCAGGATATTCACAAAATTAAGAAGATCACGAGTTAAACGCCAGAGAGGATTCGAGGACGAATCCTATTTAAGGGGGACGAAGAAGAAGAAGAAGAAGAAGAAGAAGAAGAAGAAGAGAGGAAGAGGAAGAAGAAAGAGAAGAAGAAAAGAAGAAAAATAAGAATAGAAGGGGGGGAGAAGAATAAGAAGAATAAGAAGAAGGAAGAAATCTACCCTCCTCCTCCTCCTGACCTCCTCAGTGAGAGAAGAAAAAGAGAAGAAGAACTAGAAGAATAAGGATCCTCCTAATCTCCGATTGAGAGAATCTCCTCTCCTTCTAATTCGCCTTCTCCGACCTCTCATCCCCTCCGCCTCCTCTCTCCTCGAAGAAGAAGTCATCCACTCCGAATCCACGGCTCTCTCAGAAGGAGGATTCTGCGGACTTAAGTCGTAGGAGCTTCGTCTTCTCCCCTTCTCATCCTCTCCTCCTCCTCCGACGCCTCCTCCTCCTCCTCCTCCTCCCCTCCTCCTCCTCCTCCTCCTCCATCCGCCTCCTACTCCTCCTCCTCCTCCTCCCTCCTCCTCCTGCCCTCCTCCTCCTCCTCCTCCTTCCTCCTCCTCCTCCCCTCCTGCCTCCTCCTCCTCCCTCCTCCTCCTCCTCTCCTCCCTCCTCCTCCTCCTCCTCCTCCTCCTCCTCCTCCTCCTCCTCACTCCTCCTCCCTCCTCCTCCTCCTCCTCCTCCTCCTCCTCCTCCTCCTCCTCCTCCGCCTCCGCCTCCGCCTCCTCCTCCTCCTCCTCCTCCTCCTCCTCCTCCTCCCTCCTCCCTCCTCCTCCCCTCCCTCCTCCTCCTTCTCCTCCTCCTTCTCCTCCTCCCTCCTCCTCCTCTTCTCCTCCTCCTTCTCCTCCTCTCCTCCTCTCTCCTCCTCCTCCTCCTCCTCCTCCTCCCGCCTCCTCCTCCTCCTCCCTCCTCCTCCTCCTCCTCCTCCTCCTCCTCCTCCTCCTCCTCCCCTCCTCCTCTCCTCCTCCTTCCCCCTCCTCCTCCTCCTCCTCCTCCCTCCTCCCTCCTCCTCCTCCTCCCCTCCTCCCCTCCTCCTCCTCCTCCTCCCTCCCTCCTTCTCCTCCCTCCTTCTCCTCTCCTCTCTCCTCCTCACCTCCTCCTCCTCCCGTCCCTTCCTCCTCTCTCTCGCCTCCTCCTTCTCCCTCCTCCCATCCCTCCCTCTCCTCCTTCCTCCTGCTCCCTCCTCTCCTCATCCCTCCCTCCCCTCCTCCTCCTCCTCCTCCTCCTCCTCCTCCTTCTCCTCCTCCCTCCCTCTCCTCCTCCTCCCTCATCCTCCTCCCCTCCTCCTCCCCCCTCTCCCTCCCCTCTCCTCCTCCATCCTCCTCCCCACCTCCTTCCTCCTCCCTCCTCCTCTCCTCCCCTCTTCCTCCTCCCTCCTCTCTCCCTCCTCCTTCTACTCCTCCTCCTCCTCCTCCTCCTCCTCCCTCCTCCTCCTCCTCCTCCTCCTCCTCCTCCTCCTCTCCATACTACGCTCACATCCTCCTCCCTCCGCTCCTACCTCCTCCTCCTCCGCTCCTCCTCCTCCTCCCAACTCTCCCTCCTCCTCCTCCCTCCTCTCCCTCCTCCTCCCTCCTCCTCCTCCTCCTCCTCCCCCTTGCCCTCCTCCTCCTCCTCCCTCTCTGCTTATCGGCTCCGCCTCTCCTTCCTAAGCTCCCTCTTTCCCTCCTGCCTTCCTTCCTCTCGCCTCCTCCGTCCTCCTCCTCTCCCTACCTCCTCTCCCCTCCTCCTCACATCCTCCTCCTCCCCTCCTCCTCCTCCTCCTCCTCCCCTTCCTCCTCCTCCGCCTCCTACTCCTCCTCCTCGCCTTCCTCCGCCTCTCCCGCCTCCTCCTTCGCTTCCTCCTCCTCCCTTCCTCTTCCTCCTCCTCCTCAGCCTGCTCCGCTCCGCCTCCCTCGCCTTTCCTTCTCCTCTCCTCCTTTCTCCTTCTCCTTCCTCCTTCTCCTCTCCTTCGCCTTCTCTCCCTTCCTCCTCCTCCTCCTCCTCCTCCTCCTCCTCTCCTCCTCCTCCTCCTCCTCCTCCTCCTCCGTCCTCCTCCTCTCCCTCCTCCGCCTCCTGAGAACCTCCTCCTCTGTCCTCCTCCTCCTCCTCAATCCTCCTCCCTCCTCCTCCTCTCCCTCCTCCTCCTCCTCTCCTGCTCCTCCTCCCCCCTCCTCCTCCTCCTACCTCCTCCTCCCTCATCCTCCATCCTCCGCCTCCTCCTTCCTCCTCCTCCTTCTCCCATCCTCTCCCCTCCTTCCCCCTCCGCCGCCTCCTCCTCTTCCTCCTCCGCCTCCTCCTCCTCCTCCTCCTCCTTCTCCGCCTATCTCTTCTCCTCCTCCTCCGCCTCCCTTCTCCTTCTCCTCCTCCCGCTCGTCCCTCTCCTCCTCCTCCTCCTCCTCCCTCCCCCTCCTCCTCCTCCTCCTCCTTCTCCTCCGTCGGCTCTCTCCTCCTCCCCCTTCCTCCCTCCTCCTCCGCCTCTCTCCTCCGCCTCCCCTCCTCCTCCTTTCCTCCCCCTCCTTGCCTCCGAAGATCGCTCGCCTCCTCCTTCCTCCTCCTGCCTCGCCTCCTCCCTCCCGCCCTCCTTCTCTCATCCTCCTCGCTCCTCCCTCCTCCTCCTTCCTCCTCACTCCTCCTCTTCTTGTCTCCTCCGTCCCCTCCGGCGCCGCCTCCTCCTCCCGCGCTCGCTCCTCCTCCTTCTCTCCTCCGTCCTCCTCCCGCCCCTCCCTCCGCTCGCCTCCTCCTCCGCCCTATCCTCTTCGCCGTCCTTGCCGCCTCCTCCTCCTCCTCCTCCGCTCCTCCTCCGCCTCCCGCCTCCTCCGCTCCTCCTCCTCCTCGCCTCCTCCTCCTCCTCCTCCTCCTCCGCTTCCTCCCTCCCCTCCTCCTCCTCCTCCCTCCTCCGCATCCCTCCTCCTCCTCCTCCTCCTCCTGCCCTCCTCCTCTCCCTCCCTCCTCCTGCCCCTCCTGCCTCCTCGCTCGCCTCCGCCGCACTTCCTCCTCCCCTCCTCCTCCTCCCTCCTCCTCCGCGCCTTCTTCCTCCTCCTCCGCTTCCGCATCTCCCTTCTCCTCCTCCTCCTCCTTCTCCGCCTCCTTCTCCTCCTCGCTTCTCCTTCCTCCTTCTCCCTTCTCCTTCTCCTTCTCCTTCCTCCTCCTCCTCCTCCTCCTCCTCCTCCTTCGCCTCCTCCCTTCTCCTCCCTCCTCCTCCTCCTCCTCCTCCTCTCTCTCCTCTCGCTCCTCCGCCTCCTCCCTCCTCTCCCCTCCCTCTCTCCTCCTCCGCCTCCTCCTCCTCTCCTCCTCCTCCTCCTCCTCCTCCCCTCTCCTCCCCTCTTCCTCCTCCTCCTCCTCCTCCTCCCCGCCTCCTCCTCCCTCCTCCTCCCGCTCCCTTCTCCGCCCCCTCCTCCTCCGTCTCCTCCTCCTCCTCCTCCTCCTCCATCTGCCCCTCCTCCTGTCTCAGCCTCCGCCTCTCCGTCTCCGTCTCCTTCTCCGCTCCTTCTCCTTCTCCTTGCTCCGTCTCTTCGCCTGCTCCTTCCCTCCTTCTCCTCCTCCCGCCTCCTCCGCTCCTCCTCCGCCGCCCTCCGCCTCCCCCTCCTCCTCCTCCCCTCCCTGCGCCTCCGCCTCCTCCTTGCTCCCCCGCCGCCGCCTCCTCTCCTCCTCCTCCTCCCCCCCCCCGCCTCTCCTCCTCCTCCTCCTCCTCCTCCTCCTCCCTCCTCTCCTCCTCCCTCCTCCTCCTCCCTCCTCCGCCTCCTCCTCCGCCTCCGCCTCCTCCTCCTCCTCCTCCTCCTCCTCCCTCCGCCTTCTCCCTCTCCTCTCCGTCCTCCTCCCTCCTTCTCCCCTCCTCCTCCTCCTCCTCCGCCTCCTTTTCTCCTCCTTCCCTCCTTCTTTCCTTCTCCCTCCTCCTTCCCCGTTCTCTTCCCTTCCTCTTCCTCTTTTCTTCCTCTCCTCCTCCTCCTCTTCTCCTCCTCCTTCCCCGCCTTCCTCTTCCTCCTCCCTTCTCCTCCTCCTTCTTCTTCTCCTCCTCCCTCCTCCTCCTCCTCCTCCTTCCTCCTCCCTCCTCTTCCACGCCTCCTCCTCCTCCTCCTCTCCTCCTCCTTCTCCTTCTCCTTCTCCTTCTCCTTCTCCTCCTCCTTCTCCTGCTCCTTCTCCTTCTCCTTCTCCTTCTCCTTTTCTCCTGCGCCTCCTCCTCTCCTCGCCTTTCTCCTTCCCTCTCCTTCTCCTTCTCCTCCTCCTCCCTCTCCTTCTCCTCCGGCTCCTGCTCCTTCCCCTCCTCCTCCTCCCCTCCTCCTCCTCCGCCTCCCCTCCCTCCCCTCTGCTCCTTCCTCCTCCTCCTTCTTCTCCTCCTCCGTCCTCCGCCTCCCTCCTCCCGCCTCCTCCCCCTCTCCCTCCCTCCTCCTCCTCCCTCCTCCTCCTCACTCTCCTCCTCCTCCTCTGCCTCCCCTCCCTCCCCTCTTCCTCCTCCTCCTCCTCCTCCTCCTCCTCCTCCGCCTCCTCCCGCGTCCGCCTCCTCCTCCTCCCCTCTTCCGCCCTCCGCCTCCGCCGCCTCCCTCTTCCGCCCCTCCTCCTCCCCTCCCCTCCTCTCCCGCCTCCTCCTCCTCCTCCTCTCCCGCCCCGAAGACCTCCCCTGAAGAAGAAAACTTCCCCAGATGAAGCTTGGCAATCCTTGGAGAAGTTAGGAAGAGAAGAAAAATCAAAAGAAAAGAGCTAAAGTAACTTGACCCATTTCCTATTTTTGGAACTTTTATGTTTTGAAGATCAAAGTAGGTTGATTGGCTTGGTAATGATGATGGTAGTATGGATTTTTGACATTAAAAACTATAGAAACATGGATCACTTTCAAATTGTGGGATTTGAGTAAACTTAATTAAGTGATTAGAGGATGTTTGATTAATAAAGTTTGATGATTTGATTACTTGTGTTATGATGTAAATGTGGACATGATGATGAATGTATGATATCTTGTTTTCAAATAATGGAGTTGTTGAAAAACCCAATTTGTTAAGTTTGAGTAAGATTTGATAAAGTGATTAGAAGTTATTTTAATGGATAATTGGGGGTTTAAAGTATGTTGAAAAATGTGTAGGATGATGTATTATGTTTTGGATTGAAATATAGAAGCATTGATTTGAGGTGACATAGGAAGAATTGAGTTTTGGATGAATTTGGAGAAGAAACCAGAAACCTGGAAAACATAGGCGCATCGCAACGTAAAGAGGATTTCACGTCGCGACGTGAGAGGAAGAAAGAGACCGAATTCTGGACGCCGCGCGTCGCGACGCGCAGTCATTCCTGCATCGCGACGCGAGACCAGAACCTCACCAAATCAGTTTTAATACCCCAGTTCTGTCATAGCGCGTTAGAGACCATCTCTAGGGTCTCGTATCAGTTTATCCCCTTGTCCTATATCAAATTATAAGCCTTGTGTATATAATATGGATGAATCTTTAAGTACCAAATGTATCGAGGTTATTTTACTACGATTGATTCTAATTAAGTTCCAATCATAGGATATCCACAGGGACCACAATCTCCTTCGACGAGGGCTCCAGTACCAGCCGAATTCCAGATCTGTAAGTGGACCTATTTCCTTTAAACTGGTTTTATTTATTAATTTTTAAGATTTTGATATCAGACTTGTTCTTTTATGCCTTAGGGCGTTAGATATCTTTTATCATTGAATATATGTTTCAAAGTTATGTTTTAGACAAAAGGTTTTAAAGCATGATTTTATGTTTTCGGGGCATGAGGTAAAACCTCACCCCAGTATGTAACTTGAGATACATTTGGAATTGACGGATACAGAGGACATGTGCACATGTAGAGAGCCAGGATGGCGGCTTAGGATCATGTACCTGGACTCTAGTTTAGAGCTTGGGCGGTAGCATTGATCCGCACCCTCAGTTCTAGTGGTGGCTACACCCAGTTGAGTCGTTTTCCTGGCGAGCGGCACCACCAGTTTCAGAGAATCCTAGTTGAGTCGTTGTCATGGGCATAACACCCAGTTGAGTCGTTGTCCTAGGTGTATAGAGATTACTAGTTCCCGGTTGATTATTCTCGGACACGTCCAGTTAAGTCGGTTTCCTGGACGTAGAGCAGTTTTCAGTTTTCAGATTTTCAGTACCTAGATTTCAGAAATCAGATTTTAGTAACAGTTTTCAGAAACTAGATTTTTGAAATAGTTTTCAGAAATCAGAGATTTAAAGCTATTTCAGAAAGTTCAGTTTCATAAAAAGATTTCATATGAAGTGATTTTTCTAAAAGTTTTAGTTTTTAAAGATTTCATGTTTTCAGATTCATGTCCACTCGCTTAGATCGTATAGCGATCTAACCCCCACTCCAGTTTCTATATATTGCAGGTTACTCGGAGGGTGAGCTCGGGAGGATGGATACTGATGCAGTCACTAGGGATGGAGTCCACCAGTACAAAGTCACAGAGCATAAAGTCCAGTTCAAAGTCAAAGTAGTTTATGCATTCGTTAGTGTCATACAAGTCTGTATAGGTATCCATTAAATAGTTGTAAGAAATGATATTTTGAATACATAGTTAATTAAAGTAAAAGTATTTTATTGTTCAGTCGAGTTATGGTCTCCATGCATGACATTGCATTTGAATAGCTTAGAATACAGTCAGGAAGTCAGAGGCTTATGGGGCTAGTACTAATATTCCCTACCTACCGGTAACATCTCCCAGATCGGGGATGTTACAGGTAGCTCGATTAGAATTCTCTCATTGCTAGTATGACAAGTGAGAGAGAGGATAATGTTAGTAATGTGGATGCTGGATCAGAATGTTGGGGCAGTTGTGGAACCCATAGGTTGGATCGGTGCCCCGCACAGCAAAAATGGGTCTAACCCGTAGATACCAATTATGGATGTAATTTTAAAAAATTTAATAAAATTTTATATTTCATTACGAGTGTGTAGGAAAAAATCGGGACTGAATCAGAGTCCGAAAACTTAAAAACGAAGAAAAATAAAAATTCGGCGCTCGAAGCACAGTACGGGCTCGCACTGTGTGCATAGATCAATTTTTTTTTGTTATTTGATTCTTTCTTTTTAAAATCCTTCAACTCTCTTTCCAGAGAGCTGAATGTATTAAGGTATTTTACCCTAATTTCTTCCAACTCTCCCTAAACACTTCAAAAACACCTAAAATTAATTTTTAACATCAAAACCAACATCAACATATGTTATGGAATATAATTCAAAATTTTCAAAAATCAAAAATTTTACAAAAACATAAATTTATTCTAAATACGCAATTGCGTAAATTTTGAATCCAATACACAAACCAAATTAGAATCTCAATAAGAAATGTCTTGTGAACAATTCTAGGTCACCCAAAGGTGGTCAAATGATTCTAGAATGGTAGTCATAACTTTAAGCTTTAATCTAGAGTTCCAAATTCTAATTTTATGTTTATGTCTAACATAAATATTTTGACCTAATAACAAGCATATTGTGTTTATACTTCCAAATCATCCTAACACAATTTATTAGCCTTATTTCAACATTAAGTTATGTGACCATGCATTCATAAAAGAACATAATTTAAGAGAAGTTCAAACTTACCTAGAAAGCTTGATGTAAAAATCCAATCTTTTTCTTTTTGTTGAAATGGTAGGAGAACCTCAAAGGTTTGCAAGCTTCACTCCAAGATCCAATCTTGATTCCAATATTAGTAAGCTTCAATCCAAGATCCAATCTTGATTTCTCCTAGATGAAATGTTATAGAGACCTCGTAAGCTTCTCTAAACACTTCTCTAACTTAGGCTAATTTCTATAAGAATTTGCTTGTACTTAGCTTTCTCAAGCTTTTGCTTTGCTTAATTAAAACCTTCCTAAAACTTGCTATTTATAGAAAAACTTAGACAATTTTTAATTAATAAATGTTGTAATCAATTTTTATGTGGGCTTAATCTAATTTTTCCAAATATGTATAATTAGGTTTGACTAATCTCCATTGTCTCCCACATTTGATTTAATCCGATTAAATCAAGTCAATGATTAGGAAATGGATTAGTTAAATGTTTACCACTTTGATTTAATCCAATTAAATCAAGCCAAAACCACCTATTATTACATACTACAATTACCATAATATCCTCAAATGATAGAGATAAGTATGATTTTACAATTAAGCCATTGTGTAATTATTGAATTAATCCAATTAGATCAAAGTAAATAATTAATGTTATCCAATAACACTTGATTATCTTAGTTGATAATTATAATATCGAATATTATCTTTTATCAAAATTAATCGGCTACCCAAGGGTTCAACGAGTATACTTTATATTGGGACTCTCTAAGTTCAGACACGTTCGTCATATAAGCCTAGCTAATTTGTATGGAATTCGTGAATAACACGAATGACCTTTCTGAACTATACAAGTCGAGGTCATCATATATGTTTAACAATCCCTCCGTCATAGGCTATCTGAGTTGTGTTTTGGAAACATAGAATACACCGACAAGTTTTCGAGGTGCACATCTCATGTCGACATATCCACGATTCTTCATAACTGATGCGATCCACCCTAGGTGATCGACTTTGGCCAAAGCTTTAAGAATCGTGATTTTACTCACATGGATACCTAAACCCTTTATAGTACACATACGGGCCGAATGATCCTATCTTGCTTCGCACTTGATTATTGAGTGCATCGGTCTACTGTTGGAAAATTATGACCCATAGCGTCACTATTTGTAAAAGACATTGTGGTTTTTGTACAAATTAACTGTGTGACAATGGAAATTACTATTTTATCATTTTATAATTTGATTACTTGAATATATAAATGATAAAAATCCTTATGATTAGTTCCGATTAATAAGATATCAGACAATATCAATCCACAAAGGTTTAATCATTAAATATCTCTAGTCGTAGTATTATCGAGACTGTACATCGATAATGCGAAATATACTAATATTGCACTTGTGCGCGTTGTGGGAGCATAACGTCATAGTTCTCATATATTTAAGTATTGGATACTTATGCAAGTGTGATAGGAGATTGTGTTTACCGATGGTACGGGAACAGCTTCTCTCTGGATAGACCCATCGGAATCCCATTGGTAGTATGACTATGTGTCTATGGGAATCCTAATCAGGGTAGGTGTATTTTGTCTTAACGTGAGATTTGCATCGCTAATACTTGCGACAATCAATACGCTTTGGTTTTGGTCGTCCAGGACTTTAACAGGTTCTGTGTACGTCTCTTCTGGGTTTATTGAGAATCGTAGTGTATTGGGTGTGATGTCAAGATGGAAGTATCACTTCAGTCATATAGAGATGATGATCACGCAGGGATACAGAACCGATTCTCCATAATGCTGCAACTATCAGGATAATGTGACAAGGTCATGATTATCCGATTATAGAGACTAGTTGCTTGTGATCCGATATATGCTTCGTACGAGGTAGACAATATTCCAGCCCCATGCCTTGCATGTGACATCTGATACTGGATCGCAATACGCAATACTACATATATTACGTCTGTTATAGATTATATATTCCTTAAAGAATATTTCTGGAGAATTGGGTAGGCACGACTCTTTGCTAGAAGCCAACCATGTCTTGTAAATCGGTAAGAACGTGGTACCGGGTACGCACGTGTTCGGATAGTCCGACGATCGAATTTACTGCCAACATATCCATGGATCTCATGGGTCGCTTCTCGAAGATTCACTGATGACGTATGACTCGAAAAGAAAATTAATTTAGGATTAATTACGGCGAGAATTTATTTGGGATAAAATTCAATTAAATGAGAGAGAACGATTAATTCAGAATTAATCGATAAAATTATATATTCGATATATTAAATGAAATTAGATTTCATAACGGAATTAAAATTGGATTTTAATTCGGGCGAACGAATTAATTTAGAATTAATTCTCGAGCGAGTTTAATAGTAATTTTGCTAGGCATAATTATTTAATTAAATTTGATTTAATTACGTCGCAACGGAAAATTTGTTAATTCGGAATTAACGAACTCTAGTCCGAAATGTGTTTGCGGGCCCACTCGGATTTTGAATTAAAGTGAGGCCCACAAGTCACATCAAGTCACATCACTAGTCAATCCTTTGCCTTTTTGGTGATGGAAGTTAGTGAAGAATTTGATGGTTGCTTGTTCAACACACAAGTTTGAAAGATTGAATGACATTTACTAATTATTGTATTTGGTATATGACTTTCAATTTTGGAAAAACATAACACTTTCACTCAACTCTCTCCTCTCTTCTCATTCACGCCCAAAGCACTCTCTCTTCCTTTTCTTCTTGGCTTGGCCGAGAATCACAAGGAGACTTGGGGATTTTTGTTGCAAAAATCTCCATTGCTAGCACATCAAAGATCATACAAAGGTTATTGGGAAATATTCCCTAGAGTTTGGAATCTCAAATTTGGAGGCTTGGAGCTCAACATACAAATCAAGAGGAGCTTGAAGCAACTTCTCAAAGTGGAATTTTTTGAACTCTCCATCAACATCCAACCGTTCAATGTGAGTATATTTCCGCTATATTCCTTTGAGTATTCACATGTCACTACAAGAAAATTGACTTTTAGTGGCGAAAATTTAGTGGGGAAATAATTTTCGCCACTAAAAGGGCGAAAATAGATTTAGCCACTGAAAATATAAGAATTTTGACACCTTTTTTTTTTCATTTACTTAAATAAAAAAAAAAATTTCCTCCTTTTTCCCCACTCCCGTCTCTCTCAAATCCCTAAATACTCTTCTCACTCTCACTCCCTTTCAATTCTCTTCTCACCCAAAAAAATTAATTTCTCCCTCGTTGAACAACCAAAATCAACACGCATGCCACACCCCAAATTACTTTGCTTCTTCTTCTTCTTCTTCTTCTTTGATTCTTTGTGAACCAACCGTCAAGAACCAACACGACGGTTTCTTCTCTTATGGCGTTGAACGACCCATTGAAAATCGGGTCTATATTGGGGTTACGGAGAGCGCATCCCAGGTTCAATTTACTTTCTAGGGTTTTTTCAATTTAGGTTCTTCTGTATTTGGCCAGGCTTGTTATGCTATTCTCTATCATCAAGCGCAGCCGCTACTGTGTCGCCGTCGTTGTCCTTTTCAATGTGTTCTCATATTATCACCGATTTGCTTCTTTTCTTGTTACAGGTATGAGAGCAGCAGGAGAAAATAAGGAACCAAAGATTATTACAGTTATATATTGGTTCTGATTCTCTTGAATATATATGTGATCTTCTAATATAATTCATACTGTTAACGGGGTATGCAATCATGATACTTTTTATTATGCAGGTTGGTACAGGTGCTCGTGCTGAAAAGATACGGGCATATAATTACAAGGTACTCTCACAATATCTTTGGCCTTTTGAAATTTTGTGGGTCAGTGATACCTTGAGATCATTCAAAAGTAACTGAACTGATCAGCAGCTTAGAATTTGGAAAAAAATAAATAAAGGGGCAAGAAATGCCCGAATGTTGTGTAAAAAGTAGTTGACAGGTTTATTAGTATTGAAACAAAACAGTGACTATTATGGTTTCTCTCAGAAAGGCTAATATGTTCTGTAAAAGTTTTTTTGGTCTTAATGAAATTAGATATCTTCTTGCAAGCTTATTAAAATTTTACTGTATTTGATTAGGACAATAGGGTCACTGATCACCGGCTAAAGATGAACTTCGAACTCACATCTTTTCTTGATGGCAACTTAGAGAGTGCTGTTCAGGTACTTTGAACTTTATTTATATTATTGCTGTTTAGAAAGTCTTTGGTGAAAAATGAAAATGATCCTTCGGTCACTGAATGTCTTGCCTCTTGTAGGCTTGTTCTGATACGGAGCAGAAGGAACTTCTGGAAGAACTAGCTGAGTCTGTTGGTGGACCATCCGGCTAGTTTACATCGCATTGTGTTGAACATTCTTTTCCAGGAGTGCACTATGTTGACGGAACGAACAGTAGTCACCATACACATGTAAAATTTGTATTCTCTTGTTCATTTATTGTTGGAATTATTAAATTTACAGTGAACGTAAGCAGTATTTCCGACTATATATTAAGCGTCGATAACCAGTATTTTGTTTGTTGCCTGCTTCAGCTTATTTTCCTCAGCCGACCAATCACAGACTATCCCAAGGCTCCCTCAGATGCCACAAATCCATAACTTGTGCAGCATGTTTCACCCTTCTGCTGCTTCAAACAGACTCGCAAAGATTATATGTGGGTCTGGTAGGTCCTTGGTTTGAGTTTTAACAATCAAAAGTAAGAGGAAAATAAAAAAAAACATTCAGGTTAATCTATCCTTTTGCTTATGCACTTTTGCTTGTTAATTGAGATTTCATTTTCCAGTGATACGGAAAGTGCAAATGTTATACTTACCACTGGACATGGAGGCCTAAAGTTTTGGGACATACGGTAAGTGTAATGGCTTTTATTATTTTTTCAATTCTCATGTGAAATGCCATCTCTTTCAAGTTCGAAAACTTCTGGTTTCTTTCTGTGCAATTCAACTTGTTTCAATTGTAGAACATGTGCACAGATAACTGTTTTCACTGATTATTAACTATTGAGGAGAGAAAGTGCTGCATTATGTATGTGTTTACATTGATTAGAACCATTAAAGACGTTCTCTTCATGTTTGTCTGAATTTTGGAAGATATTAGGAAGTTGTATTCAAATATTTACTTGGTTAAGTCGTGGAAGTAGTATATGTTACATGGTCACTGAAGAAATTTTTGGTTTTTGCAGTGACCCATTCCATCCCCTGTGGGAAATCCATCCAGCGCCAAAGTTCATATATAGTCTAGATTGGTTGCCAGATCCAGGGTAACTTTATGCTAATAAATTGCTTAAAAACACAAATGGCATTCCTAATAGTAAATTTGTTATATAACATTTGCACTTTCCGTTGTTTGTGTGTTTATTTTTGTTTCCTTTCACCGGTAATCAGTGAAAATTGCATTTTGTTTCTGGGTCTTTTTTCTCTTCTTGTGCAATTGCAGTGGGTGGATTAGAAAAATCATTTTTTTTTATATAAAAATATATATTTCTGGTCTGATGTCTAAAACTGTATCATCTAAGCTAGGATCATAAAATAATTGTGATATATGCAGCATGTCATCTCTTCAACAAGATTGCAAACTTCTAACTTCTTTATGCGAGATTGTGAAATTCACAGAAATTAGAATTTGAGTGCTTTTCATGTCCTTTTAGATGCAGTTTTCATCCTTTTAGATGCAGCTTTCATAGAAATTAGAATTTTCTTCACTCATTTTTCATTCCCTTCAATCAAATTATATTTTATCTCATATGTTGTTACTTATTAGTATAATTTTGGTTCAATAGTCATTTGATTTTTAAATCTGGTGTTGATATTGCAGCTTGTGCGGAGCAACAGCCGTCGGTTCATGCCATCACAAACTGTTGAAGAGACTCATCAATTTTAAAGTTTGGATATAAAATGTAAACGTATAAGACGGAATCAACAATAATTTTTGATTTTTGAATTGTAATTTGTTGATCATTTGTATGTTTTGATATTATAACAATATATATATTTTTTGCTTGTAAATACAAATATTCTATTTGTTTATATTAATGTATATGATCATTAAATTAATATATCAAAATTTATGTATTGTAAAACTTTACAATATAAAATATCATATGGTATATTAAAAATTTACGATTTATTTTATTTTATTACATTTTTAAAAAAACAGTACTTTCAGTGGGGAAAGAAATTTCGCCACTAAACGTATTAATTTTCGTCACTAAAGGTACTACCTTTAGTGGAGAAAAATCATTTTGCCACTAAAAATTATCTTTAGTGGCGAAAAAATAGACTTTTAGTAGCGAAAGTTTCGCCACTAAAACCAACCTTCAGTGGCGAAAAAATACATTTTTAGTGGCGAAACTTTTATTACATTTTTACAAATCGTTGTTTGAACATTTGATGGTCACTTAATTCAAAAGATTAATTAATTGAATTAGATTGATTGAATAACATGCTTTTTGTGAATACATGGATATATTGTATGAATAATGTATATCAAATGGATATTAGATGGGTGAGGAAAATTTTGGAAATTGTTGTAATAAATTTAGAATTTATTAATTTGGACCTGCTTGTACAGCCTTTATCTCTCGATTCTTTGTAATTCTCTTCTCACCAATTCCCCTCAATGTAATGAGGTTTCTTTATTGTATTATGTAATTGGGTAGAAGTTAGAATAGTGCTAGCCGGGGAGAGGAAAAAAAGTGATTTGTTCTAGGAATAATTTGTGAGATATCCATCCGCATATCATTATTAATTTATTTATCGTGCCTTATTATGCTTTTAGAATGCATGCTTAAGGGTGTATGATGAGACCTAATCAAAGATAATTAATTGGTTGTTAATTACGCGAAAAATCCTCAATAAATATTAAGCGTTTTCCTTCCATTGAGTGATTCATTCTCGAGATCCAAGATTGTCATTGGTTTGTTGGCCAAAGTCAAGACCTTTGTCCATCACGGATGTGTTTGAATCATGAAGGCTTTGTTCCATATCGTATGTCTTGCCCAAGTTGTGATTTGGTCAAGAACACTTCTTGTTCATCGACATCGATTACGAAACTTTACAAAGTCAATGGGTCCCGCTTAACTGGAATCATTAAGCTTGTTGAGCCAAAGCCAAGGCTTAGTTAATTCAGAGGAAAAAGTTAGGAAAATATATTGGATATATTGGCATATATATTGTATATATGTTTCGGACTTAGAGGTCCATGTTAGTGTTCCTAGAACATGCCAAGGATCTAATAAGTAAGAAAAGGTGTTCATAAATTCATTATAAGTTGCGGAATTACTTACATTGAATGGATTTGAGCTTTTAAAATTTTGAGAAGAAGAAGATCTCCAAGATCTTTCCTTTGTTGATTCCAAGCTTTGAGTTGGTTTCCAAGATCCTTCCTTTGATGATTCCAAGCTTTGATTTGTTTGAATGAAGATCTCAAAGATCCTTCCTTTGATGATTCCAAGCTTTGAGTTGGTTTCCCTATCACCTTAGTTGATTCCATTAAGTGCTAGCTTTGTTGATTTTGCAACAAAATCAAAGAGAGGAGAAGCTCAAGTTCACGCCCAAAGAAGAGTATTCTAGGGTTTTCTTTTGTTCCAAGTGTGTTTTGTGTGATAGATCCACAAATGAAGAGAGAGAAGGCTTTTGGTAAAATCCATTTTACCCTTTTCACCTAAACTAGGTGGTTGGGTAAATGGTTTTACCAAAACTATTACAAGGTGGTTGGATGGTTGGTGGCTTGGCATAAATGCCAACTACCCTCCCAACTACCACATGTGAAGTGGGCCCCACATTTGAATTCAAAATTCAATGTCTCTACGAACATTTTCCGCGGCTCGGTTCCGTTTAATCCGATTAAACGAATTCTCGTCGCTAAATAATTAAATCTAATTTAATTAAATAACAATGCCTCACAAATATATTACGAACGTCGTTTACGAATTAATTCTAAATTAATTCGTTCATTCGTATTAAAGTCCGACTTTAATTTCGTAACGAAATCCAATTCATATTAATATATCTGATATATTAATTTTAGCCCATACGAATAAATTAAATAGAAACATCAAATTTAACTATTAAATTTATTCTACCGATTAATTCCAAATTAATCGCGTTCTCTCTCTTCCGAACACATTTAATCTCAGATTAAATAATACCTCAATTAATCCTAGATTAATTTTCTCTCTCTTAATTAATCCCAGATTAATTCTCTCTCTTAATTAATCCCAGATTAATTCTAATTCGAATCAACTGTCATCGGTGAATCTTTGGGAAACGACCCAAGAGATCCCTGGATATGTTGGCAGTAAATACGGTCATCGAATTATCCGAATATGTGCGTACCTCGTACCACGTGCTTACCGATTTACAAGACATGGTTGGCTTCTAGCAAAGCACCGTGCCTACCCAATTCTCCAGAAATATTCTTATTGGAATATATAATCTATGTCAGGCGTAGTATATATAGTATTGCGTATTGCGATCCAGTATCGAATGTCACGTGCTAGGCCTGGGGCTGGAACTGTGTCTGCCCCATACGAAGCACATGTCGGATGTCTGGTAACTAGTCTCTATAATCGGACGAACATGACCTAGTCATATTATCCCGATGACTGCAGTACTTAAGAGCACTAGTACCGTATCCTACGTGACATCATCTCCACTATGACTGGAGTGATACTTCCGTCTTGACATCACACCCAATACACTACGATTCTCAATATACCCAGCAGAGGCGTACACAGAACCTGTTAAAGCCCTAGACGACCAAGACCAAAGCATATTGATTGTCGCAAGTATTAGCGGTGCAAGTCTTAGGTTAAGACCAAATACACCTACCCTGATTTCGGACTTCCATAGACACATAGTCAGACTACTAATGGAATTCCGAGGGGTCTATTCAGAGCGAAGCTGTTTCCGTACCATCGGTAAACACAACCTCATATTACACTTGCATGAGTATCCAATACCCAAATATATGAGAACTATGTTATTACACTTCCATAATACGCACAAGTGTAATACTAGTCTATTCCACATTATCGATGTCCAGTCTCGATAATACTACGACTAGGGATATTTAATGATTAATCCTTCGTGGACTGATACTGTCTCATATCATCTCAATCCAGGAACTAATCATAAGGACCTCCTATCATTTATACATCTAGATGATCTAATCATAAATGATAAGAGTGCAATTTCCTTTATCACATAGTTAATTTGTACAAACACCATGATCTGTACAAATAGTGACGCTATGGGTCATAACTGTCCAAAAATCTCCCACTTGGCCTATAGCCAGTCACTCGAGTGTCTTACACCCGAACTATGTACGGTTCGCTCAAACTGATGAGGAAAGACTTTCGTCAGCGGATTTGTATGATTATCGTCTGATGTAATTTATTCGATCATCACATCGCCACGATGTATGATCCGAACGAATCAGATGAATAGTCGAAGTATATATCTGGATCGTTGATGAGACCATTAATTCTTTAGTCTGTGTTGTAGCCTAGCTCAGCTGCTAACAAAACTATATCTAATCTAATTAGATTTGTTAATGACCCAGATGGCTTCTATTGCTGCCTCAGCTGCAGCAATAACCCGTATTTGTTGTTTATTCGGTAACAGTATCTTGCTTGGAATATTTCCAGCGCACTGTTCCGTTATACAAACTGTATAGTACCGTTGTTTTTATCGGTTAGGAAACTTGCAGCAGTGATCCCAGTCACTTCAAGTTCTCATTCTCCATAGTTTAAGACATCATCCTTAGTTCTCTAAGATACTAACGGATGTTCTTAATATCAATCCAGTGACTATCACTTGGATTGACCTGTTTGTGACTCCATATGCTCAAAGCGTATGAGACACCAGGTCGCGTAAATTTTTTTTTTATTTTTTTTTAATGTACGAGTTCTCGCAGAGTGTCAACAATCTTTAGATCTAACTCATTAGATCTTTATTCCTAGAATAAAGGTTGTTACTCCCAATAATTATACGGAGAATTTTTAATGAAAGCCAAGCTTTCATCGATTGTAATATGGGATTATCATTTCCAAGAAATGACATATCATCATTATTTAGGACATCATTGTCAGTGCTCTCCCACTGACCTCCTCATATACACAAGAATCATATTCGTTTTGAATCAAATCATACACCATTATGATTACATCAAAACGATAGTTCTAAGAACCCAATGCTTACTTCAATCAATACATGGATCGAATAACCTGCAAACCTTGTTTGCTAGTTTTGGTACTACAAAACCGTCAGGATGTTATAAACATCCTCCAAAGAGGTTTCCGTTTAAGGAAAGCGATTTTGACGTTCAGCTGCCATATTTCATGAATGAAACATGCAGCATCAGCAAGCATTATCCAAATGGATTTATCCATGGCAACAGGTAAAAAGGATTCGTTGTAATTGACACAATGTTGATAACAATACCTTTTCGCTACAAGCCTAGCTTAGTATGTTGGTATGTTGCCATCCATGTATGTCTTCCTTGAAGACTCATATAGTACCAATAGGCACAATGCCTTCTGGTACATCAACTAGTCTCTAAACATAGTTGGTATACATGGAATCCATTTCCGACTTCATGGCACTTTGCCATAATAGGGAGTCGATACCTTGTATCACTTCCTCACACGTAGTCAGTTCGTGTTCCTCAATAAGATTGACATCTTTATGAGGTGAGATCAGAAACCCATACCCTAGGTTGTTTTTTAACTCTCTCCGACTTACGCGGTTCTTGTGTATTCGAAGATTATTGGTATAGCTTCATCCTTGATGAACTGTTTGTGTTCCACTAAGGACTTGGTGCCTTGAACAGTATAATTCCGATTTTTATCGAGTTTTACTATTCTCCCACTTACCACTGCATATCGGTATTCCCCTCAGGAAAAACCGCATGGTGAGCAACAATCACATTGTTCTCTTAGTGAGTTGTATAAGTACTATACTTTGGTTTCCCTAGGATAACCAATTACATTAGGCACTTATCCAATTTGGGTTCTAGTTTGGTATCATCCAAACGTATGCGTAGCATTCCCAAATCATCAGGAGTGAGAAAGCCCAGTTTCTTTCCTGTTCATATCTAATATGAAATATGTCAAACAGATTTTTATGGAACCTTATTCAAAATAAGTATTGCACTGTTAATGCTTATCCCTTTTGAAGGAAAATGGTAGCTCAGAGCGACTCATGATTAACCTTATCGTGTCCAACAAAATTCGATCTCCGTTCGGACACACCGTCAAATTGACGTGTTCCGGGAGGAGTCCTCATTGAAAGAATACTATACTCTTTCAAGTATATGGGAAACTTATTGCTTAAGTATTTTCATCATGGTCAAACCGTGATGTTTTAATACTTTAGCCGATCTGTTCGTCTATTTCGTGTCGAAACTCTAAAAGTTTCCGATTTGTGTTTCAAAAGAAACATATAACCATAACGCGATGCCAAATCCGTAAGGTCACGAAACATTCATATCCACCTCTAGCCTAGCTAGACATGGGCCCACTTGCTTCACTATGAATAGGGCTAACAGATCGATGGCACTTACACTTTTACCAAGTAAAAGGTATTTTAGGTACTTTACCTAATAAACTAGATTTGTAGACATCATTTGAATGGAATCAAATCCGTCCTAGTATCCACTCTTCAAAAGTGTGGATATACGAGTCTTGTTTAATGTGTCCCAGACAACACTGCCACAAATAAGTCTTATCTGATCAAATCAGTTTGAGCTATTTGTTCGTCATATTATATGTTTGAGATTTATTTATATTCAAAATATAAATACTGTTATTTACATCTAATGTGTTTATCTCAATATCATCTTTATAAAATAAAACACTTGAGTGTTCTAGAATATAAAGGTATGCTCGCAACGAGTTATACTCGATATAGAGATAATGTTTCTAGTCAAACTAGTTACATTATAACAGTTTCCTAATTTAAGTACACGCCCGAAGGGTAGTTCCTAAACTTAGGTATCTACGGTAAAACAGCGACTTTCGTCCCGTTTCCGATTCGCAGATCGATCTCATCTGAAGTCAGTATCCTGCTTACAAGCAGATGCTGCAAATCAGTACATATTTTCCTTTTATGTACCACATTTAGTATCTAAAATCCAATTTTAATACTATTAGTGAACATATTTATAACAAACATATTTGAAGTCAGAACCTTGTCATGTCTTCTATTCCTTCATGTCTGCTTTGTCCATACGGCAGTCATGCTTCAATGACCCCGTTTGCCACAATTTAGGCAGACATCTTGGGATATGTCCTTTATCTTCCTAGAAGATTATAATGATTTTGCCTTTGCCCTTTTCATATTCCAGAAGTCTTTGGCCAAGCCTTGACCTTCTAGAATATCGAAGTAAGGTGCGCCTTACACTACTTGCCTTATTGCAAAGTTTGGTTTTGTCTCATTGAGAATAGCCATTAACTCTCCAAGAGTTGTTTATTGCAATTTAATACTTCTAAGATCTAAGAATAGATCTATGAAGATCCTTCAATTTCATTATCATACTTTAAGGATCTAATCCTTAATTTTGATTAAGAAATTAAGGAGTCATTATGGCAAGCATAATGGATTAAGCACTAAAGTTATCATCACATGAATCTTCCAAAGATCATGCTCTACTATTTGCTTAACTCTGGGCTTTGCCCTAATATGTTATTTTATCAAATAAAGTAACTTATTAGTTTCCAGGACCATCATGAAATTTATTCCCAATTTGAAAATTAAAGTCGTCTAAACACATTTTCCCTAGGATAATGTTTTAAACACTAATCTTTCAATTTAATCTTGATTCTAATAGTCCAACTATTTAATCAATGATTTCAGGTACAATCTAATGTAATGATTACTATAGTCTAACTATATAACTTATTACAATTTTATTGGTTAAAATCAAATATATATTGATTACTATAATCCAATTATATAATCATTATAAATGATCGGTAAAATTCAAATATATTGATTACTATAATCCAATTATATAATCAACTATAAATGAAGGGTAAAATTCAAATATATTGATTACTATAATCCAATTATATAATCAACTATAAATGAAGTAGTTTGAATACAGTCCAACTGTTTAATTAAAACAACAATAAATATTAGTCCAACTAATATATAATTATTTGACGAATGATATTTGATTGAGCGCGTATGGCAAGTGACTAAACGAATATTGCAAATCTAATACTTGCCTCCCACTATTTTTCGGCGAGCCTCTAACCCTCTGTGGAGTACTCGGGAAACCTAGTTTCCTAGTGGGCTATGATCCCGTTAAATAACACACAATCTTGACTTTGGCTAACAAATTATATGATACTTAACTAGGTAGATCTCTAAGATCAATTGGATCTCATCCAATTCCTAGATCCAGTAGGTGGAAATCCAAGTCCGAAATATATATCTTATATATGCCAATATATCAAATATATTACCTAACCTTTTTCCTCTGAATCAACTAAGCCTTGGCTTTGGCACAACAAACTTAATGATCTCAGTTAAGCGAAACCCATTGACATGGAAAGCTTCGTAATCAATGTCGATGGACAAGAAGTGATCTTGACTTTGGCCAACAAATCATGACTTGGACAAGACACCGATATGGAACAAAACTCTCATGATTCAAACACATCCGCAATTGACAAAGGTCTTGACTTTGGCAACAAACCAATGCCAACTTTGGATCTTGAGTAAGAATCACTCAACGGAAGGAAAAACGCTTAATATGTTTTGAGGGTTTTTCGCGTAAATTGGCAACCAATTTATTATCTTTGATTAGGTCTCATCATACACCCTTAAGCATGCATTCTAAAAGCATAATAAGGCGCGATAAATAAATTAATAATGATATGTGGATGGATTGTCACAAATTGTTCCTAAAACAAATCATAATTCACTTTCCTCTCCCCGGCTAGAACTATTCTAACTTCTACCAATTACAAAAATACAATAAAGAAACCTCATTTACATTGAGGGGAATAGGTGAGAAGAGAAATACAATGAGAAATGAGATAAAAGGCTGGACACGCAGGTCCAATTTAAATAAATTCTAAATTTATTACAATTTCCAAAATTGCCCTTCTAATATCCATCCGATATACATTATTCATACAACACATTCATGTATTCATACAAATCATGTTATTCAATCAATCTAATCCAATTAATTAATCTTTTAATTAATGATCATCCAATGTTCAAACAACGATTTGATTTGCGCGAGTCAAACTCGTTTAAGAATAAATACTCAAAGTAAGTATTCTTGAATTATATTGAACTACAACTTTAAATCCAATTTATTTGTATTCAATACTAATTCCAAATTTAATTCCAAATTAAATATTTACACTTACTTATAAGCCTTAAAGACTAGGATTCCAAATCCAATCTTAATGGGTCTCAAAGGCCCAATAACATCCAATGTTATTTCAATTAAAGTCCAATGGGTTTTTAATTGATTCTTAAGGCATGGGCTTTGGCCATAATGGATCAAACCCAAAATGCCAAGGCCCAATAGGAATCACCCTATTGCCAACAAATCAATTTAGGCTCATTAGGCCCAATTAAATTCTTTGAAGGGCCAAGTGATGTATTTGGACTTTATGGAATTGGTTTTGGGCCCAATTGGATCCAATCCAAAAGTCCAAAACCAAACTTAGTCAAACCAAGCCCTTTAAGCCCAAATACAACTTTTAGCCCAATTCTTAATTAAAGGCTTATTAACATAATTATAATATTCCAAATATCACAATTACTTTAATTAAAGTGTATTAGCCATGATTAATTAATTAAACTTAATATTTTCAAAATACCAATTAACTTAATTAATCATGCTTAATCCAACAATTCATGCTAACACAAATTGAAGCCAAAACACATCATTTCATGCTCAACACAAATTGAATCCTAAATTCATCATTTCATGCTCAACATGCTCTTTGATTTTAACATGAAATTTATTGACTTTGATTCTAATCCAATCAAACCAACAATCAACATTTAAACATGCATTTAAACACATCATTTCATGTTACAAAAAATCAAAAACAGTGCAGTCCACTGCACAGTGAATTCGGTCACACTAAGGATTTTCTAATTTTTTGATTCATTTGATTTGTTTCAAATCTAATCATGCATAACTCTAATTTATCATATTCTAAGCATGCTCAAAGCATCAATTTGAAAGAATCATGTTCAAAACATAAAAGCCCCAAATTTTAGTCTCATGAACCCTAAAATTTTCATGCTTAAAATTGGCTCTGATACAATTGTTAGTGTTCCTAGAACATGCCAAGGATCTAATAAGCAAGAAAATGTGTTCATAAATTCATTATAAGTTGCGGAATTACTTACATTGAATGGATTTGAGCTTTTAAAATTTTGAGAAGAAGAAGATCTCCAAGATCTTTCCTTTGTTGATTCCAAGCTTTGAGTTGGTTTCCAAGATACTTCCTTTGATGATTCCAAGCTTTGATTTGTTTGAATGAAGATCTCTAAGATCCTTCCTTTGATGATTCCAAGCTTTGAGTTGGTTTCCCTATCACCTTAGTTGATTCCATGAAGTGTTAGCTTTGTTGATTTTGCAACAAAATCAAAGAGAGGAGAAGCTCAAGTTCACGCCCAAAGAAGAGTATTCTAGGGTTTTCTTTTGTTCCAAGTGTGTTTTGTGTGATGGATCCACAAATGAGAGAGAGAGAAGGCTTTTGGTAAAATCCATTTTACCCTTTTCACCTAAACTAGGTGGTTGGGTAAATGGTTTTACCAAAACTATTACAAGGTGGTTGGATGGTTGGTGGCTTGGCATAAATGCCAACTACCCTCCCAACTACCACATGTGAAGTGGGCCCCACATTTGAATTCAAAATTCAAATGTCTCTACGAACATTTTCCGCGGTTCGGTTTCGTTTAATCCGATTAAACGAATTCTCGTCGCTAAATAATTAAATCTAATTTAATTAAATAACGATGCCTCGCAAATATATTACGAACGTCGTTTACGAAATAATTCTAAATTAATTCATTCATTCGTATTAAAGTCTGACTTTAATTTCGTAACGAAATCGAATTCATATTAATATATCTGATATATTAATTTTAGCCCATACGAATAAATTAAATAGAAAAATCAAATTTAACTATTAAATTTATTCTAGCGATTAATTCCAAATTAATCGCGTTCTCTCTCTTCCGAACACATTTAATCCCAGATTAAATAATACCTAAATTATTCCCAGATTAATTTTCTCTCTCTTAATTAATCCCAGATTAATTCTCTCTCTTAATTAATCCCAGATTAATTCTAATTCGAATCAACTGTCATCGGTGAATCTTTGGGAAGCGACCCAAGAGATCCCTGGATATGTTGGCAGTAAATACGGTCATCGAATTATCTGAATATGTGCGTACCTCGTACCACGTGCTTACCGATTTACAAGACATGGTTGGCTTCTAGCAAAGCACCGTGCCTACCCAATTCTCCAGAAATATTCTTATTGGAATATATAATCTATGTCAGGCGTAGTATACGTAGTATTGCGTATTGCGATCCAGTATCGAATGTCACGTGCTAGGCCTGGGGCTGGAACTGTGTCTGCCCCATACGAAGCACATGTCGGATGTCTGGTAACTAGTCTCTATAATCGGACGAACATGACCTAGTTATATCATCCCGATGACTGCAGTACTTAAGAGCACTAGTACCGTATCCTACGTGACATCATCTCCACTATGACTGGAGTGATACTTCCGTCTTGACATCACACCCAATACACTACGATTCTCGATATACCCAGCAGAGGCGTACACAGAACCTGTTAAAGCCCTGGACGACCAAGACCAAAGCATATTGATTGTCGCAAGTATTAGCGGTGCAAGTCTCAGGTTAAGACCAAATACACCTACCCTGATTTCGGACTTCCATAGACACATAGTCAGACTACCAATGGAATTCCGAGGGGTCTATCCAGAGCGAAGCTGTTTCCGTACCATCGGTAAACACAACCTCATATTACACTTGCATGAGTATCTAATACCCAAATATATGAGAACTATGCTATTACGCTTCCATAATACGCACAAGTGTAATACTAGTCTATTCCGCATTATCGATGTCCAGTCTCGATAATAATACGACTAGGGATATTTAATGATTAATCCTTCGTGGACTGATACTGTCTCATATCATCTCAATCCAGGAACTAATCATAAGGACCTCCTATCATTTATACATCTAGGTGATCTAATCACAAATTATAATAGTGCAATTTCCTTTGTCACATAGTTAATTTGTACAACAACACCATGATCTGTACAAATAGTGACGCTATGGGTCATAACTGTCCAACAGTCAACCTACTGGATCAATGAATTGGATGAGATCCAATTGATCTTAGAGATCTACCTAGTTAAATATCATACAGCTTGTTGGCCAAAGTCAAAGTTGTGTGTTATTTAACAGGATCCTAGCCCACTAGGAAACTAGGTTTCCCGAGTACTCAACAGAGGGTTAGAGGCTCGCCGAAAAATAGTGGGAGGCTAGTATTGAATTTGCAATTTCGTTCAAATACTTGCCAATACGCGCTTTCAAATTATTTCGTCAATTATATATATTTATTAGTTGGACTAATATTCTATTATTTTTCTTGTAATAGTTGGACTGTACCCAAAAATTGTTAATTGAATAGTTAGACTATTGCAATTAAGATGGCTAGAAAGATCGGAGTTAGAGACATTATCATGGGTGAAAATGTCTTTAATAGCGCGGACTTTTCTGATTGGGATATGAACCTCAGGATTGTCCCGAGGGCTGAGAGGATGCTCTATACGATAGAGAGACCTCTCGGGCCTAAGCCCAGAAATGAGCAGCCGCTTGAGCTTGAGCTTTGGAAGACTCATAGCGATGACAGCTGATGAGCGGAAAATATATCAATATTTACCGCCCCTTTTACTTAATATTTTGTTTAGTTTCTCGGGTTTGATGAACGTTTTGATGTGTTTTAGTTTATTTTGCAGATAAAATAATATTGGGACACAATGAAATCATTTAGGATGAAATATGGGTCAAATAAAGGCAAAAATTGGACTTGACATATTAATTTTGGAGATTGGAAACTTGAAAGGGCGTTTTAACGAAGTGCAGTTTTGGAAATTCCAGTTTTGCGCATCTGTCATATTTTGGGCATAACCTTTTACTCCGATATCGGATTGACCTGATTCAAATTCCAGATTAATGAAGACGCAAAGATATACAACTTTAAAAAACAAAATAATTTTGAATTCTGAATATTTCATGCCTGAAATTGATGAACCATCCAGAAGTGTGTTGTGTGTAATTATTAAAGTCATTTTCAATCATTTTCAAAGCAAAAAATAAATTAATAAATAAATAATAAAAATTATCAAATCACCACCAAACATGATAAGCAATTAGTGGAGCAATTAATAATGGATTTGGTGGAGCAATTAGTGGAGCAATTAGTGGAGCAATTAATAATGGATTTGGTGGATGATTTGATGGAGGAAAATTTTGCCATTAAAATACAAAGTCATTTCATTTGTAAATTCATACTTTCTTCTAAGGAATTCCTTAAGAATACTAAGAAGATTGTATCTTGTTTATTTATTTACAGCTTTCAGTAATTAGTTTCAGCTTTCGCACTTTCTTTTCTTTACTTTTCAGTTTTTACTTTCCAATAATGAGGAGGTAACTCCCCTTTGTTGGGGTAAAAGGTAAAACTTTTATTACTAATATTTAGATTAATCTCCTTTAATTATAATATATAAACTAGTAAAAACTGACTTAACGAGGATACCGCCATATTGGTCGGTTGGTAATTATTTAAATTGGTTTTAACCTGACTAAACTGGATACCGCCCGATTGGTCGGTTGGTAATTAATTATTATTTTGACTTAATCTGGATACCGCCTATATGGCTGGTTGGTAATTATCATGAAAAGTTGATATATTATATTAAGGGAGATATCTAAAATATAAGTAATAAAAGTGGATCCTTTTACCTCAGCATTTTCTTTTATTGTACTTTTACTTTATTTACTTTTCAGCAATTTACTTTCAGTATTTACTTTTCAACAATTTACTTTCAGCAATTTACTTTCAGCATTTACTTTTCAGTAATTTACTTTCAGCATTTACTTTTCAGCATTTAATTTTCAGTATTTAATTTCAGCATTTACTTTCCGTCATTTACTTTTCGGCAATTTACTTTTCAACATTTTACTTTATGTCTTTTATTTTATTTAGTTTTTACTAGCCCTAGTTATGTGTCGTAACTAAGTTAGTTATCTAGGGTTGTGATGAATTCTAATATCACTGGTTTATAAGGGTTATTTTATAGTTTGGGTAATTTAAAGGTTTACTTATTAAGTCTTAAGCTTAACGCGTTTTGTTAATTGGCCACTAATAAGATTAATCTGGTAAATCTAAAATAAACTTGACAAATGAATTTTAGGTTTCAGCCTTAGACTTAATAGCCCACGATCTTCCTTGAGGATAAATAACCCTTTAATAGATTTCCTTACAGGATAGACATATACCTTTCGGGCGAGGGTAGCCATAATTGGAACTTAAACTTAATGAATTAAGGTAATTTGGTTGACATAGACATATGGTTCAATTGGGTTATACTGGGTATATGCTTATGACCATCGACAAAGGCTTTCGTATAATTTAGTGTTCCAGGTTAGTAAACCGATATATTACACAAACATGAAATAACCACTTCATCTTTAAAATGATATTGGAAGATTCACAACCCTAGATAGTTTCTTAATATTGAATTTTCTTAAACCTACTTTCGTGCAATTTTATTTACTTGTTTTTAAATTTAGAATCATCACCATTTCAAATCAATCAATCAACCTGTTAGATACTAGTAATCATTTGACCTCATAAAATTAATAGATTAGGTATTAAGTCCTCGTGGGATCGATACTTTTTATACTACTTGAACGATACGTCCACTTGCGTTATACGCGTGTGATTACGCACCGGTCAAGTTTTTGGCGCCGTTGTCGGGGACTTATTTATCTTTCACTATTAGTTTTGGGGTTAGATACGTTACTTGTATCTAATTTGTTTTTACTTATTGTTTTTGTTTTCTTGTGTTTCAGGTTCTCAGAAACTACATGAGACGAACCAAAAGCTTTGAACTCCGACTGCTTGACCCAGAGATTGAAAGAACCATTAGACAGTTGAGAAGGGAAAGGCGAGAAGGCCAAGAAGCAATCATTAACATGGAACCTGAACCTTTGAACATTGCACCGCCAATTCCCATTCGAGACAGAACCATTCCGGTGGTTGACAAACTCATTTCTTGTATTGTACTTCCTCTTTTACCAAAAAATGCGGGTGACATAAAAATATGCATCCAGATGATTCAACAGTCAGTACAGTTTGAGGGAAATGCAACTGAAGATCCTAATTCCCACATCAGCAACTTCCTGGAAGTTTACGGTACTTTCAACTACAACCGAGCAGCTGAAGAAGCTATGAGACTACGAGTTTTTCTATATTCCTTGAAAGACAGAGCCAAAGCTTGGCTACATTCGTTACCAGCAGGTTCCATCACAACTTGGAACACTCTAGCCACCAAATTCCTTGCAAAGTACTTTCCACCAGCCAGAACTGCAAAGTTGAGAAATGACATCACATCCTTCGTGAAACAAGATTCAGAATCCCTTTGTGAAGCTTGGGAAAGATTTACTCCGGACATTTCCTCATCATGAGATCGCAAAGTGGCTACAAGTCCAAACCTTCTACAATGGACTTTCTGGAATAATGAGAACCACAATTGATGCTGCTGCTGTAGGAGATTTGATGGCAAAAGGAGAAGATCAGGCCTGGGACTTAATTAAAGAAATGGCCAACAACAATTCTTTATGGCCAACAGAAAAGAGCATGATCCAAAGAATTACAGGAATTTATGAAGTTGGAGCCAACACAGCACTGAATTCCAAGCTGGATGTGATTTGCAAAAATCTGGAAACTCTTAACATGAAAGTTAATGGTTGATCCACAAGTTCACCATTTGGAGGAGTACCTGAGTCAGAATTTTACAACTAACAAGAAGAGACAGTGAACTATGTCAACAATTTCAACATACAAGGGAACAATCCATATTCCAACACCTACAACCCATGGTAGAGGAATCATCCAAATTTTTCATGGAGCAACAATTCAGGGCAAAAGAACAATCCACCACCAGGATTCCAACAACAGAACTATCCACCACCTGGATTCCAGTAATAGAATAAAGGCCAGGAGCATGAAAAAGAACCAGGAATAATAGAAGTGCTGGCCCAGTTGAAGAAGCAAGAAGTAAAATACGATGCTGTGGCAGCTATGGTTCAAAATCAAGTAGCATTGAATCAAAGCCATTCAGCCTCTATCAAAGCACTGGAGAATCAAATGGGACAACTGGCCAATGCTCGGAGTTACAGACTGCCATGTAATCTTCCCAGCAACACAGAACCAAATCCAAGGAACCGAGGGAAGGAGCAATGTCATGCCATCATGTTAAAAAGCGGTACTGAAATCAACAAAGATGTTGGAGCCAAAACAACTGCTAAGGAAGTTCTAAAAGAAACAAAGCAACAGATGGAGGAAAAAGAAGCAAAGAAAAAAGAACATATCACTCCACCTCTACCTTTTCCTCAGCGTCTTCAGAAGAATAAACTGGACAAGCAGTTTGCTCGATTCTTAGAGGTGTTCAAAAAGCTACATATCAACATTCCATTTGCAAAAGCGTTGGAAGAAATGCCCAGCTATGTAAAATTCATGAAAGACGTTCTTTCACGAAAACGGAGATTGGGAGACTACGAGACAGTAGCATTGACAGAAGAATACAGTGCCATCATTCAGAGGAAACTTCCCCCGAAGTTGAAAGATCCTGGCAGTTTCACCATTCCATGCATCATAAGAGAACATAACTTTGGTAAGGCTTTATGTGATTTAGGTGCAAGTGTTAACTTGATGCCTTTTTCTATTTTCAGGAAACTGCAGATTGGAGAAACAATGCCCACTTCAGTCTCTCTACAACTTGCTGATAGAACGCTCGTATTTCCAAGAGGCGTAGTTGAGGATGTGCTGGTCAAGGTTGACAAATTCATTTTCCCAACAGATTTTATTATCTTTGATATAGAGGAAGATGAAGACGTGCCGATCATTCTCGGGAGACCATTCTTGGCTACAGGTCGAACCATTATTGATGTACAAAAAGGAGAATTAACCATGAGGGTACATGACCAAGAAGTAACATTCAATGTTTTCAAGGCCATGAATTTCCCAGATGATGAAAAGAAGGAAGAATGTTTCAGACTTGATGTGATACACAGTACCATTCAGAACTCCAATGCAATGCAAAGTTCTATTGACAAACTTAAAATATATCAATTGCCTATGGAGCCTGAAGATAAAGCGTCTTTTGCACTGAAAAAGCCAATTCTTGCACTACAAGCAACAAAGAGAAAAACTTCCACCAGCTCAACGAATTAGAGGAATTTCACAATCAGCCTTTTGAGGATGCCAAATTGTACAAAGAAAAGGCCAAAAAGAGACAGGATGAGAAGTTAGTGCGCATACAACTGAAACCAGAGCAGAAGGTACTGTTAAACAAATCAAGGGTGAAATTCTTCCCATGGAAGCCAAAATCACGGTGGTCAGGTCCATTTGTGATCACTAAGGTTTTACCAGATAGAGCAGTTGATATATATGATCCCGACTCCAACAAAATATTCAAGGTTAAAAACAAGCGTGTCAAGCACTACTGGGGAGAATCATTTGAGTGACAAAAAGAAAGTGTCACACTTTCAGATCCAGCCTAATGTTCGAGAAGTCACGTCTAGCTGACGACTTAAACTTAGCGCTAGCAGTGAGGCAATCCATGCAATTTGTGTATATATTGTGATTTGGTGTGATTTAATTTTGTGTGTTTAGTTTTTGCAGATTAACACATTTCACGATGGAAGAAGTTCTCGCAAATCTTCACAAGCAATTTCCTTCTCTCCCTCAAAACTTTCTGATGAAAGTCTACAAAGCTCGCTTGGAACGGATGAGATTACTAACGATCCATGGTGTTCCTAATGATATTCGTTGGGTAATTGAAGCACGGGTCCGATTGACAGGTGAGTCTTCTGACTCTTTTATTTCACATCTGCCTGGTTTTGGAAGAAGCACCTATGCAAAGAAACGGAGAGCTAAGCAAATGGGTGTTTGTTACAAATGTGCACGGCTGAATTACAATACTCGTTGTCGTTCTTTAGGAATGGTGTCTGATAATCGCGAAGACAAAATTAAATTCATTAAGGATGGCTTGAGTAAGGAGTCTGTAGATAATATATCTTCGACTCTTGAGACGCATCCCAGTGGATATGTTTATATAGCCATTCGCAAATTACATACACAATTTCAAAAAGAAAGACAATAGTTAACTCTTCGGAATCTGACTCAAAAAGACCCTGTTTGCCAATTTATAAGAAAATTTGATGGGAAGCTTGTCCCTGACGCATAGACGTCAATCAAGCCGCTACTTTTCTTGTACATATTATATCTCTTTGTCTTTTCCTAATAATTGTAATTTATTTTGTTGTTTTCTTTTATTTTCTCTGACAGGATCCAGACCTTTTTGACTATCACGATTTATTTTACTGTTAACTAATAATTGTCATTTGGCAAGTACTAGTGCTATTATTTTACTCACCCTTTTCAGTTGTTATAAATTCAACTCATCATTGCACTTTTGAAGATATCCAGAGTAAAACATGGAAGACACTTCAAGAAGACGAGTTGAAAACATTTGTGTGTTTTGCGGTACTAGTGTTGGTGTTAAGCCACAATACGTAGAAGCAGCACATGAATTGGGTCGAATCTTAGCTACAAGGAATATGCACTTAGTATATGGAGGAGGCAATCTTGGACTTATGGGGATCGTTTCAAAAGCTGTACAGGAGGGAGGCAGTCATATTTTGGGAATCATCCCAAAACCTTTGGCAGAGGCGAATCTTATTGGACCATCAAACAAAGATGAACTTATTGTGCCAGGTATGTCCGAGCGACTAGTGGAAATGATTAATTGTGCTGATGCATTTATTGCTTTGCCAGGTGGCTTGGGTACATTGGAGGAAATTTTTACAGTGTTATCTTGGGCGAACCTGAACATCCACCAGAAACCGCTTGGACTGTACAACGTTGAAGGATTTTATGATTTTCTTTGTGTGTTTCTTGATGATGCCCAGAGAAATGGGTTTATGTCAAAACCTTTAAAAGAACACCTCTTCACTGCCAGAACTGCTCCGGATCTAATTGACCAAATCTTAGCCTATGAACCACAAATTGACCCTATCATTTCAAAGATAAATTGGTCCGAGGACGATCGTGGTAAGAGGCGTCGGATTAATCTGGATCTTAACCTTTAACTTTTCGTGTAGAATTTCAGTTAACCAGGTACTATCTTCTAAACTCTTCTTCTACTGTTTAAGACATTGGGGACAATGTCTTATTTAGGTTTGGGGGAGGGAATTAGTTGATCAATATCTTGTTTTTAGTGGTGTGTTGTTTTTATTTTTAGTCCAAAATTTTTTGAAAAATACAAAAAAAAAAATGAAAAGTTTTCAAAAATTACAAAAATATTTTGCGTTTTTGTTTTTTTATTTTGACTAAAAAGGTGAAATTGGTAAGAGATAGCTGAGTAAGGAGTTTCCACTCCTGAGACGTATCTCAAACCTAATTCGGAACAAGTTAATTTTTGTTTATTTCATTTTGAATTATTTAATTTGTGAATTCTCCATAATACTGAATAAAATGAATCTTCATATGCTCAGTTGACAAGTATTATCAGCATACATGGTAACATACAGACATGAGTTGTAATTGAAAAGTTTATAATATTTAGTGCTCTAGTTTAATTGGAGAAAACATCTCAAAAAGTGATGGAGTAAAAAAAAAAAAAAAACTTCTGAGATCCGAGTTATTAAGTCTGTAAGGGTGTTTTAACACCTAGTGCCCTAAAGCCAACTGGTTTGGGAGTCACTGGCCCAACACTCGCTATATGGATCAAGGATGTTGCAAAAATATATATATATCTGATGTCTGAGTAATTAAGTCCGTATGGGTGTCTTAACACCTGGTGCCCTAAAGCCAACTGGTTTGGGAGCCACCGACCCAACACTCGCTACATAGATGGAAGATATTTTATAAAAAAAAAATCAAAAATCAAAGAAAAAAAAATCAGAAAAATTATTCCATTGCTGCAAAAAGGTGTGAATTCTGATAAAACTTTAGGACATAAATATTACTCTCTTATCAATTGCACTTGTGACTGTTGTGGGCAAAAATGAGTTGATTAATATTTTGTCTGCTGTGCATATGGAGAATGGTAAATATAATCGGAGAATTTACTTATTCAGTAATTTAGAAAGAAAGAAAACAACTAGTAACTTGGAGTAGAAGTTTCACCTGATTAGTCACTAACCTCTTTATTCTATTTTCTCTTGTCTTTTTGCTTTTGTGTGCATTAGTTTTATTATTTTTTACTTTTGTAAAACGTTTGTGGGTATCGTTACTGTAAGCCTTCACGAGACTACAACTCGTCCACTAGGGACACATAGGGGTTTAAAGGTTTGTTGCATATGCTAAATGCAACCGTTATCCCTACGAAAGTGGCTTAGTTTAATTTTAATTGTTTCTTGTATTTTATTTTGTTGTTTTGCTCGAGGACTAGCAAAATGTTAGGTTTGGGGGTGTGATGAGCGGAAAATATATCAATATTTACCGCCCCTTTTACCTAATATTTTGTTTAGTTTCTCGGGTTTGATGAACGTTTTGATGTGTTTTAGTTTATTTTGTAGATAAAATAATATTAGGACATAATGAAATCATTTAGGACGAAATGTGGGTCAAATAAGGGCAAAAATTGGACTTGACATATTAATTTTGGAGATTGGAAACTTGAAAGGGCGTTTTAACGAAGTGCAATTTTGGAAATTCTAGTTTTGCGCATCTGTCGTATTTTGGGCATAACGTCTTACTCCAATATCGGATTGAGCTGATTCAAGTTACAGATTAAAGAATACTCAAAGATATACAACTTTGGAAGACTAAATAATTTCGAATTCAAAAGATGTCATGCCCGAAATCGATGAACCATCTAGAAGTGTGTTGTGTGTAATTATTAAAGTCATTTTCAATCATTTTCAAAGCAAAAAATAAATTAATAAATAAATAATAAAAATTATCAAATCACCACCAAACATGATAAGCAATTAGTGGAGCAATTAATAATGGATTTTGTGGAGCAATTAGTGGAGCAATTAATAATGGATTTGGTGGATGATTTGATGGAGGCAAAATTTTGCCTATAAATACCAAGCCATTTCATTTGTAAATTCATACTTTCTTCTAAGGATTTCCTTAAGAATACTAAGAAGATTGTATCTTGTTTGTTTATTTACAGTTTTCAGTAATTAATTTCAGCTTTCACACTTTCTTTTCTTTACTTTTCAGTTTTTACTTTCCAGTAATGAGGAGGTAACTCCCCTTTGTTGGGGTAAAAGGTAAAACTTTTATTACTAATATTTAGATTAATCTCTCTTAATTATAATATATAAACTAGTTAAAACCTGACTTAACGAGGATACCGCCATATTGGTCGGTTGGTATTTATTTAAATTGGTTTTAACCTGACTAAACTGGATACCGCCTGATTGGTCGGTTGGTAGTTAATTATTAATTTGACTTAATCTGGATACCGCCTATATGGCTGGTTGGTAATTATCATGCAAAGTTAATATATTATATTAAGGGAGATATCTAAAATATAAGTAATTAAAGTGGATCCTTTTACCTCAACATTTTCTTTTATTGTACTTTTACTTTATTTACTTTTCAGCAATTTACTTTCGACATTTACTTTTCAACAATTTACTTTCAGCAATTTATTTTCAGCATTTACTTTTCAGTAATTTACTTTCAGCATTTACTTTTCAGCATTTAATTTTCAATATTTAATTTCAGCATTTACTTTCCGTCATTTACTTTTCAGCAATTTACTTTTCAGCATTTTACCTTATGTCTTTTATTTCATTTAAGTTTTACTAGCCCTAGTTATGTGTCGTAACTAAGTTAGTTATCTAGGGTTGTGATGAATTCTAATATCACTGGTTTATAAGGGTTATTTTATAATTTTGGTAATTTAAAGGTTTACTTATTAAGTCTTAAGCTTAATACGTCTTGTTAATTGGCCACTAATAAGATTGATCTAAAATAATGGCCCCAACTTCCAAGTGAAACGAAAGCACTCGCTAGGCATTTTCGGGGAGTAGCCCGCTCTTACTTAACAATTCAGCCTACATCCCTATTTTTTCCGAGCCAGTTCCTCCACCACCGCGAACCCCAGTTAGATTCAGGCATGATACACTTTTTAGTAGAATGCCAATGCTTTTCACAGACGGAGATGGACGAGAGAAGTTTTGTCACCAAAGACGAGACGAGCGGGAAACGCCTCACTTCTAAACGAAAGATTTGAATATCAATCTCATCGATATCATCGATCTCATAAGTATCATACCAAATCCCATCAATCGAATCACTATTTGAACATCAAGCTTATGGACAAGTTGCTTCCCTTAGGCGGAGCAAAAAGGGTTTTCCATGAGATGGGAAATGAAAACTATTAGCCCCACACGAAGTTTGTGAATAAGTGATTGTATGATAATGAGCAAGGAATATCCGTCTTTCTGCTAAACAGTATGTATTGAACTCATAATTCATGAAATGCTTTTTATGAATGTCAACTAAGTATCGTAAGTAAATTGTTGCTAAATCTAAAATAAACTTGACAAAGGAATTTTAGGTTTCAACCTTAGACTTAATAGCCCACGATCTTCCTTGAGGATAGATAACCCTTTAATAGATTTCCTTACATGATAAACATATACCTATCGGGCGAGGGTAGCCATAATTGGATCTTAAACTTAATGAATCCAGGTAATTTGGTTGACATAGACATATGGTCCAATTAGGTTATACTGGGTATTTGCGTCTGACAATCGATATAGGCTTTCGCATAATTTAGTGTTCCAAGTTAGTAAACCGATATATTACACAAACATGAAATAACCACTTCATCTTTAAAATGATATTGGAAGATTCACAACCCTAGATAGTTTCTTAATATTGAATTTTCTTAAACCTACTTTTGTGCAATTTTATTTACTTGTTTTTAAATTTAGAATCATCACCATTTCAAATCAATCAATCAACCTGTTAAATACTAGTAATCATTTGACCTTATAAAATTAATAGATTAGGTATTAAGTCCTCGTGGGATCGATACTTTTTATACTACTTAAACGATACGTGTGCTTGCGTTACACGCGTGTGATTACGCACCGGTCAACAACTCAACTGCTCAATCCATCATGCTCACTGTGATGACCCCTCAATTTCGTCGCTAAAACAAGGGATTGGATCCCTAAACTATGATGGAAAAATTGAAGGACCTTCATCGATCTAACCTTAGATCGCAAAGGTATGAATTGCAGAAAAAACTCTTTCGCTCTCGAATGTCAGATGGTACATCTATTGAGCACCATGTGTCACAGATGATTGCTGACATTGAACAGCTGGGTCAGCTAGGCATTACCTTTGAGGCTGAGACTTCTGTAGATTTGATCTTGCAGTCTCTTCCTGACAGCTAGAGTGGGTTCATCATGAACTACAATTTGATGAACCAAGACCATACTCTTGGAGAGCTGATGACAATGCTACGTGAAGCAAAAAAAGAGCTATTGAATGGAAAAAAGTGCGAGGCGTACTTCGCTTCAACATTTCAGTCTCCCAAGGCTTGGCCGAAGGCTACTGAAGGTGTAAAGAATAAGAAGAAGAATAAGGGCAAGGCCAAATCATCAAAGTCTTATGGGAAGGCAAATGATAAATCCCAAGATATATGCCTGCAGTGTGGCAAACGGGGTCACTGGAAGCGTGACTATTGATGAGTGGTATTTATATCACTATTTCCCACTCATTTGACCTAATGTTTTGTATTGTTTCTCGAGATTTATGAACGTTTTGATTGTTTTGTTGTTATTTTGCAGATAAATAAAGTTTGGACAGCACTGGAAGCAATTTGGGACAAAACCGGTCAAAAATGCGTCAACTGGAATAATTCCGTCTTCTTCGCGTCGCGCCGCGCCATAGCCTTGGCGTCGCGACGCCCAGCCTGCGCCGAAGTTGCTAAAATGCGCCGTGGTCAACGGGTCAGAATCTGAAAAGTTGACTTTGCTAACGTGCGCCGTGCCACGTGTCACCATCACAGAAGACTTGCTAACGTGCGCCGGATGCCACGTGTCACCCATCCAACGGTGCCGACAGTTGCCGACAGTGACGTCAGCATGACGTCATCAATGACGTCATGAACAGTGCCACATCATCAGTCTGACGTAAGCAATGACGTCATGAACAGTGCCACGTCATCGGATAAGATTTGAGCCGTCGAACCAGCAAGTGACACGTGTCACTGTAGCTGGCGTCGCGACGCGGAACCCTTTGAACGCGCGCGACGCCAGACCCCATCCGCGCCTATAAATTCAGAACCAGATTTCAGAAATTTGTATCCCATCCTCTCTCTTCAATTCCTTCTAAAGAGAGAGTTTCTCTCTCTAAACTCTTTTAGTTTTTACTTTTTTTTACTTTTGTAATAATTTTAATTACTTTTTGTAATAATAGTAATTTAATTTTTACTTTTTACTTTCTTTTACAGTTTTTACTATTTACTTTTTACTTTTTACAGTTTTTACTATTTACCGTGATGCGGTAATTTCTTTATGTTCGGGTGAAAGGTAATTTCTTTTACTATTACTATTTAGATCAATCTCCCTTAAAATAATATATTTACTATTTAAATTGGACTTAATCAGGATACCGCCAGATTGGTCGGTGGGTAATAAAATATATATTCCGCCTTTATGGCTGGTTATTTTGGTTCCGCCTTTATGGCTGGTTATTTTGGTTCCGCCTTTATGGCTGGTTGATATTAATCACAAGTTTTTATATTATTTTAATGGGAGATATCTAAATAAGTAGTAGTAGAAATAATTCCTTTTACCTTAACATTTTATTTTATTTTACTTTTCAGTATTTTTATTTTATGTCTTTTATTTTTATGTTTTTATTAGTCCTAGTTATGTGTTAGTTATCTAGGGGTTGTGATGACTTTTAATATCACTAGTTTATAAGGGATTATTTTATAGTTTGGGTAATTATAAGTTTACTTATTAAGTCTTAAGCTTAATGCTTCTTATTGTCTGATCACCAATAAGATTGAAATGGTAAATCTAAAATGAACTAGACATAGGGATTTTAGGTTCATCAGCCTTAGACTTAATAGCCCACGATCTTCCTTGAGGATAGATAACCCTTTAATAGATTTCCTTACAGGATAGGAATATACCTGTAGGGCGGGGGTAGCCATAATTGGAACTTGAATTTAATGAATCCAGGTAATGTGGTTGACATAGGAATATGGTTCAATTGGGTTATACTGGGTATTTGTAATTGACCATCGGAAGAGGCTTTTACATAATTTAGTGTTCCAGGTTAGTAAACTGATTTATTACACAAACATAAAATAATCACTTCATCTTTTAAATGATATTAAAGGAAATCACAACCTTATATCTTTTTATCTGTTATTTTCCTTAGTATTTTCTTTTGTCTTTTTATTTATTTATTTAGCAAATCTTCAAACAACCAAATCAATCAAGCAATCAATTCCATTCTCCCTTTAATTAGATATTTGTAAATAAATAGATTCAATAATTAATAACAACAGTAGGAATTAAGTCCTCGTGGGATCGATATTTTTATACTACTTGAATGATACGTGCGCTTGCGTTATACGTGTGTGTTTACGCCGGTCAAGTTTTTGGCGCCGTTGCCGGGGACTTATATTTCTTGAGTTGTTAATTTTGAAGCTATCTAATTTACTTGTATCTAATTTTCTTTATTTTTATCTGTAATTTTTATTTCTTTTAATTTCAGGTGACTTACAAATGGAACACTACTGGGAGATTGAAAGACTACGTGCTTTACAAGAAGATACACCCCAAATCTGGGAACAACAGTCCGGTTTTCTGTGGCCTGTTGAACAGCCCAATGATTATCACTGGATGCCAGAACCAAGCAATGCTACATTTGTTCATCAGAACGAAATGGGGAGATGTGTGATTTGTGATAACCACCCGAGCGATCAATGTATATATCGATCAGAGTGGGAGAATTTCTGGAGACAATCATGCTATGAAGAGCCATCACATTTCACAGAGCCACATTTTCCATCTTATCCACCATCCATATGCGATCTTCATCAACAACCAGAACCATCAGAGGAAGATCAATTGATTCACATGTTCAAGGAACAAGCAGCTCAATTTGATGCACAAGTTCAGAGTAACACAGAATCCATACAGAAAATGACAGATCAGATCAGACAATTAACAGAAAACCAGAATTATAAACCTCAAGAACCAATTCCAGATGACACTGATGAAGCCTTCAAGTACCAATCATTTCACAATGACATTTCAACAGAGGAGGAGGCTGAGCAGTATCAGAATCAGAGGTATCAGTTCAGGAACCCGAACCGGCAAAGTCTCGATTTGATTTTATTATTCTGACTCTGACGAGGAGGAAGCTGATCCATTTATTCCAACTGCACCAAAACGAAGGATCAAACTTTCAAGCCTCAAAATGAAGATCTTGGAGATTCCATTGCACAAATGTTTGATGAAGATCTACCTGAGCCAATCATTTCACCAGATCAGAGGATGAAGACCTAAAATCTGACATTTCTTTTCATCCTCAGGTTAACAATTTTGATACATGTATTTCACAGATGACAGATGAAGAGCTGAATACAGAAATTTTAAAATACATATGTGAAGAAAAGGTGGAGCAAAAAGAAGAGCAAATGGAAGAGCAACAGTCAGACCAAAATAAAGATCCAGAGCATTCAGGAAAAACATCGCTATGTTGGGGAGTACAAATCAAAGATATCACCCAGAAGTTTGACAGAATGGAACTTCCATTCCAAGTCAAACATCATACGAGACCTCCTGATTTTATTTCTTTCTTTTCAGGTACTACTGGAGCAACAAAAGTCAAAAAAGTGGCACGAGCACTGAATGAGACAAAACTCTTTTTGCCACTTTACCGTTGGAAGAGACCCTTCAAAAGCAACGCTCACGGGATTGTCCTTAATCGGACATCCAAAACGACATTGAAACCTCCTTAACAAATAGATTTCAGTCACGTCTGGCTGAAGACGAAAAATTCAGCGCTAGCAGGGAGGCAACCCATGCAATATGTTGTGATTTGTTTTAATATTCTGTGAACTTTTTAATTTTGTGTGTTATTTTTGTAGGGAAGGCACAAACGAAGCATTTTAAGACAGAAGGAATTGTGTTTGGAAATCAAAGATGAGAAACAATTCATTTGCAATGGCTGAATAAAGAATGAAATCTTGAGACACATCTTAATGAATTTATACTAAGCAGTGGCGTATTGCATACACAATTCCGTTGCCTTAATTATTGCTTTGATTCGCTTTTCTGTTGTAATTATCTTTATTTTCGTAGACAGATCCAGACTTTTTGACCTTTCACGATTTCTTTTGTTTTGTTTAGCTAACAAACGTCCTCTGAAAGATACTTCTGCTATTATTACTCACCCTTTTTCAGGTACTATAATTCAGCTCGTCATTGCACTTTTGAAGGCATCCTGATAAAAGAAAGAAAAACATAAAAAATGGAAGCCACTTCAAGAAGACGAGTTGAAAACATTTGTGTGTTTTGTGGTAGTACTGTTGGTACTAAACCACAATACATAGAAGCAGCACGGGAATTGGGTCGAGTATTAGCTGCAAGAAATATGTACCTAATATATGGCGGAGGAAATCTCGGACTTATGGGGATCGTTTCAAAAGCCGTACAGGAGGGAGGCAGTCATGTTTTGGGAATCGTCACAAAACCCTTGGCAGAGGCAAATCTCATTGGATCATCAAACGGAGAGGAACTGATCATATCAGGTATGTCTGAACGTTTGGTAGAAATGATTAACCGCGCTGATGCTTTTATTGCTTTGCCAGGTGGCTTGGGAACATTGGAGGAAATTTTTATTGTTCTATCTTGGGCGAACCTGAACATACATAAGAAACCGCTTGGACTACTCAACGTTGATGGATTTTATGATTTTCTTTGTGTGTTTCTTGATGATGCTCGGAGAAATGGGTTCGTGTCAAAACCTATGAAAGAACTCCTCTTCACTGCCAGACTTGCTCCGGATCTAATAGACCAACTCATAGCCTATGAACCACAAGTTGACCCTATCCTATCAAAGATAAATTGGTCTGAGGACGATCGTGGTAAGAGGCGTCGAATTAATCTGGATCTTAACCTTTAATTTCCTATAGATTTCAGCTAACCAGGTACAACCTTCTAACTCTCCTTTTACTGTTTAAGACATTGGACAATGTCTCATTTAGGTTTGGGGGAGGGATTTAGTTGATTAGTACCTTGTTTTTAGTTTGTAGTTGTTTTTTTTATTTTTAGTCCAAAATTTTTCGAAAAATACAAAAAAATTGAAAAATTTTCAAAAATTACAAAAATATTTTGCATTTTTGTGTTTTTATTTTGATTAAAAAGGTGAAATTGGTGAGAGGTAGCTGAGTAAGGAGTTCTCACTCCTGATACGTATCTCAAACCATTTATTTCAAAACAAGTTAATTTTTGTTTATTTCCTTTTAAATTATTTAATTTGTGAATTCTCCATAAATCTGACTAAAATGAATCTTCATATGTTCAGTTGACAGGTATTATGAACTTCCATGGAACATACAGTCATGAGCTAAAATTGAAAATTTTGTAAATTCCGTACTATAGTTTAATTGGAGGAAGCATCTCTAAATAGTGATGGAGTAAAAAAAAAAAAAAAAAAAAAAAAAAAAAAAAAAAAAAACGTCCGAGATCCGAGTTATTAAGTCTGTAAGGGTGTTTTAACACCTAGTGCCCTAAAACCAACTGGTTTGGGAGTCACTGGCCCAAAGCTCGTTACATGGATCAAAGATGCTGCAAAAATATATATATCTGAAGTCTGAGTAATTAAGTTCGTAGGGGTGTCTTAACACCTGGTGCCCTAAAGCCAACTGGTTTGGGAGCCACCAACCCAAAGCTCGCTACATAGACGGAAGATATTGTATATAAATAAAAAATAGAGAAAAAAATCAAAGAAAAAATCAGAAAAATCAAAAAAATTATTCCATTGCTACAAAAGGTGTGAATTCTGATAGAACTTTAGGACAAAAATATTACTCTCTTATCAACTGCACTTATGACTGTTGTGGGCAAAAATGAGTTAATTAATATTTTGTTAGCTGTGTATATGAAGAATGGTAAAAATAATCGGAGAATTTACTTATTCGGTAATTTATAAAGAAACAAAACAACTAATAACTTGGAGTAGAATTTTCACCTGATTAGTCACTATCTTTCTTTATTCTCTTTTCGCTTGTCTTTTTGCTTTTGTGTGCATTAGTTTTAACTAACTTTTTACTTTTGTAAAATGTTTGTGGGTATCATTGCTGTAAACCCTCACGAGACTACACTCGTCCACTAGGGACACCTAGGGGTTTAAAGGCTTGTTGCATATGCTAAATGCAACCGTGATCCCTACGAAAGTGGCTTAGTTAAATTTTATTATGTTATTTTATTTTCTGTTTTGCTCGAGGACTAGCAAAATGTTAGGTTTGGGGGTGTGATGAGTGGTATTTATATCACTATTTCCCACTCATTTGACCTAATGTTTTGTATTGTTTCTCGAGATTTATGAACGTTTTGATATGTTTTGTTGTTATTTTGCAGATAAATAAAGTTTGGACAGCACTGGAAGCAATTTGGGACAAACCGGTCAAAAATGCGTCAACTGGAATAATTCAGTCTTCTTCGCGTCGCGCCGCGCATAGCATTGGCGTCGCGACGCCCAGCCTGCGCCGAAGTTGCTAAAATGCGCCGTGGTCAACGGGTCAGAATCTGAAAAGACTTTGCTAACGTGCGCCGTGCCACGTGTCACCATCACAGAAGACTTGCTAACGTGCGCCGGATGCCACGTGTCACCCATCCAACGGTGCCGACAGTTGCCGACAGTGACGTCAGCATGACGTCATCAATGACGTCATGAACAGTGCCACATCATCAGTCTGACGTAAGCAATGACGTCATGAACAGTGCCACGTCATCGGATAAGATTTGAGCCGTCGAACCAGCAAGTGACACGTGTCACTGTAGCTGGCGTCGCGACGCGGAACCCTTTGGCGTCGCGACGCCATGACCCCATCCGCGCCTATAAATTCAGAACCAGATTTCAGAAATTTGTATCCCATCCTCTCTCTTCAATTCCTTCTAAAGAGAGAGTTTCTCTCTCTAAACTCTTTTAGTTTTTACTTTTTTTTACTTTTGTAAATAATTTTAATTACTTTTTGTAATAATAGTAATTTAATTTTTACTTTTTACTTTCTTTTACAGTTTTTACTATTTACTTTTTACTTTTTACAGTTTTTACTATTTACCGTGATGCGGTAATTTCTTTATGTTCGGGTGAAAGGTAATTTCTTTTACTATTACTATTTAGATTCATCTCCCTTAAAATAATATATTTACTATTTAAATGGACTTAATCAGGATACCGCCAGATTGGTCGGTGGTAATAAAATATATATTCCGCCTTTATGGCTGGTTATTTTGGTTCCGCCTTTATGGCTGGTTATTTTGGTTCCGCCTTTATGGCTGGTTGATATTAATCACAAGTTTTTTATATTATTTTAATGGGAGATATCTAAATAAGTAGTAGTAGAAATAATTCCTTTTACCTTAACATTTTATTTTATTTTACTTTTCAGTATTTTTATTTTATGTCTTTTATTTTTATGTTTTTATTAGTCCTAGTATGTGTTAGTTATCTAGGGGTTGTGATGACTTTTAATATCACTTGTTTATAATGGATTATTTTATAGTTTGGGTAATTAATAAGTTTACTTATTAAGTCTTAAGCTTAATGCTTCTTATTGTCTGATCACCAATAAGATTGAAATGGTAAATCTAAAATGAACTAGACATAGGGATTTTAGGTTTCAGTCCTTAGACTTAATAGCCCACGATCTTCTTTGAGGATAGATAACCCTTTAATAGATTTCCTTACAGGATAGGAATATACCTGTAGGGCGGGGGTAGCCATAATTGGAACTTGAATTAATGAATCCAGGTAATGTGGTTGACATAGGAATATGATTCAATTGGGTTATATTGGGTATTTGTAATTGACCATCGGAAGAGGCTTTTACATAATTTAGTGTTCCAGGTTAGTAAACTGATTTATTACACAAACATAAAATAATCACTTCATCTTTTAAATGATATTAAAGGAAATTACAACCTTATATCTTTTTATCTGTTATTTTCCTTAGTATTTTCTTTTGTCTTTTTATTTATTTATTTAGCAAATCTTCAAACAACCAAATCAATCAAGCAATCAATTCCATTCTCCCTTTAATTAGATATTTGTAAATAAATAGATTCAATAATTAATAACAACAGTAGGAATTAAGTCCTCGTGGGATCGATATTTTTATACTAATTGAACGATACGTGCGCTTGTGTTATACGTGTGTGTTTACGCCAGTCAACTATCGTGAGTACAAGGCGCACATGAAGGAAATCAAAATGGGCAAGGCACCGGCTTCATGTATGTTTGTTATAGAAATAAACATGTCTACTTCTAGTTTTACAAATTGGATTTTTGATTCTGGTTGTGGTACTCATATATGTACTGATTTGCAGGATCTGTGGATTAGCAGGAGACTGGCCTTAAGAGAGATTGACCTCCGCGTTGGAAATGGGACTAGAGTCGCCTTTTTGGCCGTTGGAACTTATATTTTGGTAACTGTCCTCGGGGCATGTACTAAATCTTTCAGACTGTTATTATGTACCTAGTTTGAATAGGGATATTATATCTGTATCTTTATTGGCCAATGTGGCTATACTTTTATTTTTAGAAACACTGGGTGTTTTATGTATAAAAATGATATGGAGATATGCAGTGCTGATGTGAATAATGGTCTTTATATTTTGAATATAAATCAATCTCAAACATATAATGTAACAAACAAAAGGCTTAAATTAAGTAACAAAGATGAAACTTATCTGTGGCATTGTCGTCTGGGACACATTAACAAGACTCGCATATCTACACTTTCGAAGAGTGGGTACTTGGATGGATTTGATCCAAATTCATATGACGTCTGCGAATCTTATTTATTAGGCAAAATGCCTAAAACACCTTTTAGCGGTAAATGTGCACGTGCCACCAAACTGTTAGCCCTTGTTCATTGTGACGTATATGGGCCCATGTCTAGCCAGGCTAGAGGTGGATATGAAAACTTCGTAACCTTTACGGATGATGCATCGCGTTATGGTTATGTGTATCTTATGAGACACAAGTCGGAAACCTTTGAGAAATTCAAAGAGTTTCGACACGAAGTAGAAAAATAGACCGACAAAAGTATTAAAACATTACGGTTGGACCGTGGTGGAGAATACTTGAGCAATGAGTTTCTCGATTACTTGAAAGAATATGGTATTTTTTCACAGTGGACTCCTCCCGGAACACCACAATTAAACGGTGTGTCCGAACAGAGAAATTGAACTTTGTTAGACATGGTAAGGTTGATGATGAGTCGCACAGAGCTACCTATTTACTTCTGGGGATATGCATTGAACAGTGCAATACTTATTTTGAATAAGGTTCCGTCAAAGTCTATTCAACAGACTCCGTACGAAATATGGACAGGAAAGAAACCAGGTTTCTCATTCCTGAAGATTTAGGGATGCTGGGCATACGTTAAATATTTGGAAGGTACCAAACTTGAACCCAAATCAGATAAGTGTCTATTTGTAGGTTATCCTAGGGAAACCAAATGATATTACTTCTACAACCTACAAGAGAACAAAGTATTTGTTGCTCTACATACGGTTTTCTAAATGCAGTGGTTAGTGGGAGGAAAGTATAACTTGATGAAAATCAGAGTGATATTGTTCCTGGCACAGAATCCTTAATGGAATATGAACAGTTCATCAGGGATGAGACTGTACCACAATCTTCGAATACACAAGAACCGCGTAGGCCGGAGAGAGTTAGAAAACAACCTGAGAGGTATGGGTTTCTGATCTCACCTCATGTGGATATTAATCTTATTGAGGAAGACGAACCGACTACGTATGAGGAAGCGATACAAGGTATCGAATCCGGTTTATAGCAAGATGCCATGAAATCCGAAATGGATTCCATGTACACCAACCAAGTTTGGACACTGGTTGATGCACCAGAAGGCGTAAAGCCTATTGGTTGCAAATGGGTCTTCAAGAAGAAGATCAATATGGATGGCAACATACAAACGTACAAACTAGGCTTGTAGCAAAGGGGTATCGTCAATGACATTGTGTCGATTATGACGAAACTTTTTCACCTGTTGCCATGATTAAATCCATTCGGATAGTGCTTGCTATTGCTGCATATTTCAATTACGAGATATGGTAGATGGACGTCAAAACCGCTTTCCTTAATGGAAATCTTTTGGAGGATGTTTATATGCAACAGCCTGACGGTTTTTTCATACCAAAACATGCAGACAAGGTTTGCAAGTTAAATCGATCCATTTATGGATTGAAGCAAACATCACATTCTTGGAACCAACGTTTTGATGAGATCATAAAAGAATATGATTTCGTTCAAAATGAGGATGATCCTTGTGTATATAAGAAGGTTAGTGGGAGCGCACTGACATTTATTGTCCTTTACGTTGATGATGTATTGCTTATTGGCAATGACATTCCCATGCTACAATCGGTGAAAGCTTGGCTTTCATTAAAATTCTCCATGAAAGATCTGGGAGAAGCAGCCATTATTCTGGGAATAAAGAAATACCGGGATAGATCTAGAAAGCTGCTTGGACTCTCCCAGAGCACATATATTGACAAAATGTTGAAGAGATTCAACATGGAACAGTCTAAGTGGGGACTGGTGCCAGTGTCACATGGCGTCACTCTATCTAAGGACATGTGTCCTAAAACTCAAGATGAGAGAGACAACATGAGCCGGATACCGTTCACCTCGGCAGTCGGATCGATCATGTATGCCATGATATGTACGCAACCTGATGTCTCCTATGCTTTGAGCATGTGTAGTCGCTATCAGGCCGATCCAGGTGATGGTCACTGGATGGCGGTTAAGAACATCCTTAAGTATCTTAGACGAACTAAGGATGCTTTCTTAATCTATGGAGATGGAGAACTTGAGGTAACTGGATTTACCGATGCAAGTTTCCAAACCGATAAAGATGAATGTAAGTCGCAATTCGGGTACATATTTTGTTTGAACAACGGAGCAGTAAGCTGGAAATATTCATAGCAGGAGACTGTTGTCGATTCAACAACAGAAGCGAAATATATTGATGCAGCTGAAGCAGCAAAAGGGGCAGTTTGGATCCGTAAATTCCTAATTGGATTAGGAGTAGTTCCGTTAGCAGCTGAGCCCGTTCCATTGTATTGTGACAATAACAGGGCTATAACGCAGGCTAAGGAACCGCGGTCTCATCAACGATCCAAGCATGTTCTTCGACGTTTCCATCTGATTTGTGAGATCATACATTGTGGCGATGTGAAGATCGAGAAGGTCGCATCAGAGGAAAACATTACAGATCCGCTGACTAAAGCTATTCCTCAACAATAGTTTGAGCGACATGTACATAGTTCAGGTGTTAGATGCTTGAGTGATTGGCTATAGGCCAAGTGGGAGATTGTTGGACAATTATGACCCATAGCGTCACTATTTGTAAAAGACATTGTGGTTTTTGTACAAATTAACTGTGTGACAATGGAAATTGCTATTTTATCATTTTGTAATTTGATTACTTGAATATATAAATGATAAAAGTCTTTATGATTAGTTCCAGATTAATAAGATATGAGACAATATCAATCCACAAAGGTTTAATCATTAAATATCCCTAGTCGTAGTATTATCGAGACTGGACATCGATAATACGGAATAGACTAGTATTGCACTTGTGCGCGTTGTGGGAGCATAACAACATAGTTCTCATATATTTAATTATTGGATACTTATGCAAGTGTGATAGGAGGTTGTGTTTATCGATGGTATGGGAACAGCTTCGCTCTGGATAGACCCCTCGGAATCTCATTGGTAGTATGACTATGTGTCTATGGGAATCCGAATCAGGTTAGGTGTATTTGGTCTTAACCTGAGAGTTGCATCGCTAATACTTGCGACAGTCAATACACTTTGGTTTTGGTCGTCCGAGACTTTAACAGGTTCTTTGTACGCCTCTTCTGGGTTTATTGAGAATCGTAGTGTATTGGGTGTGATGTCAAGATGGAAGTATCACTTAAGTCATATGGAGATGATGATCACGCAGGGATACAGAACTGGTTCTCTATTATGTTGCAACTATCGGGATAATGTGACAATGTCATGATTATCTGATTATAGAGACTAGTTGCTTCTGATCCGATATATGCTTCGTACGGGGCAGACACTATTCCATCCCCAGGCCTTGCATATGACATCTGATACTGGATCGCAATACGCAATACTACGTATACTACGCCTGTTATTGATTATATATTCCTTAAAGAATATTTCTGGAGAATTGGGTAGGCACGACGCTTTGCTAGAAGCCAACCATGTCTTGTAAATCGGTAAGAATGTGGTACCGGGTACGCACGTGTTCGGATAGTCCGACGACATGATTTACTGCCAACATATCCAGGGATCTCATGGGTCGCTTCCCGAAGATTCACTGATGACGTATGACTCGAACAGAAAATTAATCTAGGATTAATTACGGCGAGAATTTATCTGGGATAAAATTTAATTAAAAGAGAGAGAACGATTAATTCGGAATTAATCGATAAAATTATATATTCGATATATTAAATGAAATTAGATTTCATAACAGAATTAAATTTGGATTTTAATTCGGGCGAACGAATTAATTTAGAATTAATTCGCGAGCGACTTTAATAGTAATTTTGCTAGGCATAATTATTTAATTAAATTTGATTTAATTACGTCACAACGGAAAATTTGTTAATTCGGAATTAACGAACCCGAGCTCGGAATGTGTTTGCGGGCCCACTCAGATTTTGAATTAAAGTGGGGCCTACAAGTCACATCAAGTCACATCACTAGTCAATCCTTTGCATTTTGGTGATGGAAGTTAGTGAAGAATTTGATGGTTGCTTGTTCAACACACAAGTTTGAAAGATTGAATCACATTTACCAATTATTGTATTTGGTATATGACTTTCAATTTTGGAAAAACACAACACTTTCACTCAACTCTCTCCTCTCTTCTCATTCACGCCCAAAGCACTCTCTCTTCATTTTCTTCTTGGCTTGGCCGAGAATCACAATGAGACTTGGGGATTTTTATTACAAAAATCTACATTGCTAGCACATCAAAGATCATACAAAGGTGATAGGGAAACATTCCCTAGAGTTTGGAATCTCAAACTTGGAGGCTTGGAGCTCAACATACAAATCAATAGGAGCTTGGAGAAACTTCTCAAAGTGGAATTTTTTGAACTCTCCATCAACATCCAACCGTTCAATGTGAGTATATTTCCGCTATATTCCTTTGAGTATTCACATGTTTCATGCTTATATGTTCTTGGGAATGATCTTAGAGACCCAACATCTACACCCAACAAACATCTAGAGGCCAGACCATGAAAGTTTCTGACATACATGGCATCAAATTGTAGAGGATCTCACACAAAATCAATACTATCCTATAGTCAAAGGATAACATATGTTACTCGACTCGAGGAGATTCCTATTGAAGCTGGTGTGTACATCCAAATATTAGGAATCACCTGTGAGTCATTCAGTATTTGGTCCAACTAATACCCACATGTCTATACGAGTTTCCAAAACTCATGGTACATCGGGTTAAACCATTGGAACTCCAATTCTAATATACGACATGTGCCAGTCTTATAGTTTATAGGAATTCGAGCGTAATCCAAAACCAACGACTAGGAATACACATACTTTAAGAATAATTTACAATAGTAATAATTATCCCAATGTCGGACCACCTAGTGTTTAGTATTACTACAAGTCTATTCTAAGGTCGATATCATTCTTAGCATATTTATACATCAATCTAATACGCATAATGGCAATACCATTAATAAGGGTATGAAATAAAAACATAGTTATTTTATTAATAAATAATAAAATGTACAAATCGGATTGGCACTCCAAACACCAACTCTAACATAAAATTCTCTCACAATGACTCTGTCGATGATGACAATATTCAAGTAGCATATACTGGATTATTTAATGAGAGCATAGTTATCAAGAAGATGAATATTGAGGTCAATAAGAGGCTGAAAGAAGTGGAGTTAGACAAGAATAAAGCTAAAGCTAAGTTTGAGCAAAGTATTTTGATGATTGATGACCTTGAAAAGATTAACAAAAAACTAGTTGAGAGAGTCAAATTCTTATAAGAAGAACTTGAAAATGCTACTCAGTTGTATACATTTTTTAGTGGGACTAAGAAACTAGACCGCATATTAGGGATTAATGTTGAGTCTAATTGTGATAAGGTGTCATCGTCTAGAGTTATACATATCCTTCCTAAACATAACTTAGGTAAGAAATATGTTGATTATAGTAATATGATTCCTCTCGCTGCTCCTTGTCATATGTCCCAACCTCATTATAGAGGTGTGGTAGGTAAACCTCACTCTCATCCGACGTTTGTGCTTGTATGACATCATTGTGGCAAGACAATGCATATTAGGCCAAAGTGTTTAATGTTGCACAAATAAAAGAAAAGGCTTAAGAGTGTTTCAACTAGATTTGATTCTTTAAATTTTGTTTCTCAAGTTTTTGCACTAGCTAAATAGACTCAATTCATTAGTGAGAAACTTACTCTGTTTATTAGGAGTTCTCAAGTAAAGGAGACTCCTAAGAAAGTTTAGGTGTTGAAGCGAGATGTTTTCCCATCAACTTCTGAATGTCTTGATCCTAAAAGGCACAGTGATAGTGTACTTCAATGTACTTATTCTTAGTTGTTAAATTTATATTTTCCCATTGTATGTGTGTGTGCGTATGTTTTTTATTTTTGCACGACTATATATTTTTATTTTCACTGCATATGGTGTGTGTGTTTGTTTTATCTTTGTTATATGTCTCTTGGTATAAAGGATGGAAACCCCGAAATAAATTTCATAGCCGATTCTGAATAGACAGTAGTATGATCTACACTCGGGAATACAATTCCACGTACCATTGGATATTGACAAGGTATGTTGTGTATTTTATTATTTTTATGAAAAAAATAATAATAATAATACAAAAAATATATAAAATGAAAAAGACCAAAAAATATTTTGTGGCTTGTTAGAGCATACAAAGTATATGCATATGATCATAGTATGTAGGATATATGGTTATGCATGTATACTATGTTTTTATTTTTTTGGATGCTCTATATACATGGGTCTGCGATGGAAACCCTTGGTATATCTTGTGCTTGCATTTCACATACAAAATTTTTTGATATCAAGGCTTGGTCGCATGTATGAGTTTTTGGACTAACAGTCTAATCTCTATTATACCTAGATCACCTAATATGCGACCTTTGACTAGATGACCTTGCTATCCCCTTGTAAAAGTAAAAGAAAAAAATTTAAATGAATCTCAAGTGCAAAAGAGCTAATGGGTCAAATTCAAAATATAAGGGAAAAACCCTTCATTCAAAAGATAAGGGAAAAACCCTTCACTCAAAAGAGTCATTATTTATGAGCTCATCATATTTAAGGGGAGAATATTATAGCATACAACCAATTTTGCTTATTTTCAGGTCCTAGTGGTGCTGGGTTTGAACACTTATTTTGAGGACTTGGTATGTCAAGAGAAGAGATCTCTTTATTTGTGTCCCGCTCATAAAATAAGATATTAAGCCTTGATTTGTTGTGCACTTATTTTTCATGAAAGTACTTGCTATGATTTGGTGTTTATGTCATATTCATGGGTGTAGTATTTAACAATACCTAAAGTGCTGCATATTATTTCATGTCATAAATAGTTGAATAGTGACTAGGCATCATTATACTCGTTTGAAGTGCTGTTTCGGTCATTTTTGATTTATTTTTCTTTAACTCATTATGTGCTTGCGTGTGCCTCATGTCATTGCATACTGTTTTTCTTTATTGCATATTTCTGAGTTTTTACTTCCCTTATATTGTTTTGGTAACTTACTAGGCTTGTTAGTGATGGGGAATAATTTAAGTTTGCATATTCTCTTGCATGTGCTTTTAATTTACCCATTGTCATTTCGTGACAAAAATGGGGAGTAGTAGTATATCCATCCATTTTTTTATATCTCTGTTTTAAGGAGAATAAGATTAATGGGTATCTACCTTAAGTAGGATTAAGGGGGAGTAGGGTATCTACCTTTACATACATGAGATTTTTATTTGGATTTACATGCTTTTTATATTCCTAGTGCTTTTCATAGTATATTATTGTGTGTGTTTGTTGCAGGTGAGCTGATTAGTGGCTGAGGTGGCATCAACTTCAAGACTACTTGATAGGTATTAGATCAAGTGATATTATAATAAGTCACTATCTTGATGGTTGGCAGTAGGCTATTTTCTTTTTGAGTCTTTTACTGTAGTCTTTATATTAGATAGTGTTTTGTCATGGAATGCCAAAGAGGGAGATTGTTAGTTCCATTTTATTGGTAATGTCCGTAACAAAACAAGTTCAATTAAGTTGTAATGAGTCTTGAAGATCTTAGATTAATTAAACTAGAATTTGGTAGATTGTGCGTGAAGGAATCGGATCTGCGTTAGTGCTACATTCATGTTTGCGTTCGAACGAGTTGCGTTCGTGTCATGTTCGTGGTTGGGTTCGAACGAAACTTGGCAGAAGGTTCTCGTGCGTAGTGCGTTCATCTTTTCGTTCGAACAAAACATTCCAGTAGGTTCACGTTCAAGGTGCATTCGACTATACGTTTGAATGAGTTTGCAGAATAGAGCGCGTTTGACACGTGTTCTTGTGGCGCTCGAACTCCCATGCGTAAGTAGGTTATGTTGGATGCATTTTTAAGCCTATTTTGCACATGGAAACCCTAACATTTGCCCTACCTATATAAACAAACATTAAACCACCTTCACAAATGTTGGAAACATATTATTCTGAGCCTCAACCTTGTTAAGTTTTCAACCTTCTTGATTTTCACCTTGAAGACTCGTTTGAATATCCTATCTTCGTTTCCTGGGTGATATTGATCTTTGTTTGACCATCACAGATACACAACCCTAAACCAATTTCCTAAGCCTTCAGAATTCTCAAGGAGGAAGATTGGTAGTCGGAGTTCCGGCATTTGCGTGCTGCAGGGTTGATATGCTTGGAGACTTCAGAGATTCTGAAGAAGGGCAGTTGTGCGGACTCGAGGAGTTCTTTGAGTTATTACAGTCTAGAGGTATTAGAGTCAACGGAGTTGCTGCCATAAGTCGTATACCATTACTGTAAGTTTTCTCATTATAGTGGATTTTGGCTGGTATCCTAGATACTCGGAGTGATTTTTTACTCGCACGAGTTTTCCACTTCGTTAACTATATTTCCTGTGTTGATTTTGTTTATGTTTTTTGTTTATATATTTTATTTCATAATTGTATAGACTTAAGGTTTATTTTTGGTAATCCATAGAAATAATAATTACGATTTGTCTTAATTAATTGTGTTTAATTCCGCATAGAGTCAGAACCTTAGACGAAAATCAAATTTTCAATTGGTAAAGGCACTCGCATAAATGGGTGCCACACTCTATTCTTTCCAGGTCTGATTTCCTAACACTTAAATGTACTAATTCAGATGTTGTGTTTAACGGTGCCTGACATCTTCCTTCAAATTTTTTGAGCACTTTCCTTCTCTTAAGTTACTTTTTGATGATTATATTCTTCTGAAATCCGATGTGGATGATCGTTTGGTTTGGGTGGATTCTTTGAGTGCTTTGCGTATTTTGAAGGAAAGTTATGAGTGCCTTCGAGGCAATAAGGGTGAAGGGATGGTCTTTACGCATATTTGGAAATCCTTTATTCCCCTTAAATTATCTATGCTAATGTGGCGTATGTTACTTCATAGACTTCCTACCGATGATTTGCTCAGAAGATGTGGTATTACTATTGTTTTGGTTTGTCAGTTTTGTCACTTCTATAATTGTGAGACACTAGGTCATTTATTCATTTATTATGGGTTTGGAGATACTCTTAGGCATTGGCACTTCGATAATTTTCTCCAATTTTCTCTTCAGTTAATAACGTTAATGATCTCTGGCGTTTTATAATCAACATGAACTTTAGTCCTCAATCAATGAACCTCTGGCTTGTGAGATCTCTTTATATTTTCTATCTTATTTGGTGGACTTGTCCTCAATCAACTACCATGCTCACTTGCGGATTTTTGCTAAATTGGTTCCTGGTTATGTTCGTTTTGGTAACGATGGAGATATTATGCTTATTTTGGGCTTGAATCATTCAGGTGGTAGAGCTCTTAAGTGCTACATTTTGAATTGGCACCCTCCCCCTAGTGGTTGAATTAAAGCTAATTTGGATGGTCGTTCTGTAGTATTTCGTTCTTCTTTAAATCAAATCATTATTGCATTATTTAAAACAAAACATATCATACACCCATCTTTTTCATCTCATTTTCTTTCACAAAAACAACAATTATTTTAATAAAAAATTACCATCCCACTTATTTTAATAAAAAATTATTATATTTGCAATCTTTCTTTGGCAGCAACAACTGCTTCTTTCTTTGAAATGATATAAGTCTAGGAGATAGCAGTACCTCCTCGGCTCTCATTCATTTCTTTTGCATATATTTTCACTAAAAAAAAATAATAAATCTCATTAGCTTGCTCAGTGAAAACCAAACACTAAACCAACCTCAATACCTATTGTTAGAGAATGGGAAAGTAAGGGAATGAGATGTGTGCTGCTGCAAGAGAAATTAACTTTTCGACGTCGTTCGATCTCCGATTCAGGCAAGTGACCACATTTGGAGAATCCCCTCGACGAGACGAATCCAACGCCGCCAGACCACCGCTGAGATTCCCATCCACGCGTCCCAACGCGCCGCCTGCTGCCGTTGCCACGCGCTTCATGCGCCTCCGTGCCTGGATGACACCTCCCGGACCAGAATTTTCCCTTCATCGAGATACGCGAGTTTGACACTTCGTTTACCTAATTCGGACATTCGGTTGTTGAGAAATGAGAAAAATATGATAGTTATCGGTGTGTAACCGATCGTCTATAATCACCGTGTTTCAGCCCCTAACACCACCATCACTGTGACCCCTGAGACGTTTACTGGCCAGTGACTTCTTCGTTGAGAGATTTGGAGATCGTTGGAGCTCGATTCTTATCGAGGATATATTCATATTAATGACTTTTCGTAGATAGAGGTAAGTACAATGCACGTTGAATCCCTTAACATAATTGTTTGTTGATTGATGGTTGTCGGGAAAGTCTATATAAATATGTTGGTATAATTATAATCATATATATATATATATATATATATATATATATATTTTGGAGATATAAACATTGGTTAATTGAAAGCATAAGAAAAATGAATTCATGATTATTGAGATGAGATTGCTGGATTGGATGCAAGATGTGATTGTATTGGATGATGTGTGTTGTTGAGTTATGCTGCCGGGTTTTTTATGATAGTGGTCGGAGATGAGATGAGATATGATGATACATTACGCGAGATGATATGATGGAAAACCTTGGGAGTTGTGATGAGGTACTCTCCCATTGGTTTTGATATTGTGGGAAACCTTGGGAGTTGTGATGAGGTACTCTCCCATTGGTTTCAATCCACTATTATACTGGACCCGGATTAGCAACCATGTTTGATGGATGATTGTATTGTTGTGGAATGATTGTTGAGATGATATTAGTATATGCCATTTTCTTATATTATATATATATATAGATATATATATATATATATATATATATATATATATATATATATATATATATATATATATATATTATCCCTATTTTGTTGGTGATGTCATGTTGATAATATGAGTGCTTTACTTGCTGAGCTTTTTAAGCTCACTCCCATTTTCCCAACATTCCAGGTAGTCCGCAAGTATAGCAAGTAGCAATTCTAGATTTGTTCCACCTCCCACGGTTGTATTTTCGGGTTGATCTAGACATTTGAGTCATCATTTGCATTTTTTTTAAGACTTGTGTTGTAAATCATAAAAACTGCGTACAATTCATGGATTTGTAATTTATGATGTAATAGTTGTGTGTATTTAAATGGTTGGTTGACATATAGAATATTCGAGCTAAAGAAGTATGAGAACCTCTTTCTATGGTTGGGCTCGCTCTAGGGGGTCATGACAGATTTAGTATCAGAGCATAGGGTTTTAGATTCTGTAGACACATTGCATTTGAAAGGGTATTAACGATATAGTTTTATGTTTGTAGGAAAATATCTGGACGTGGCTGTGGTACTGGTACTCAATGTGGGAGAGAGAGATGGAGAGCTCAACGATTTGTGAGGATGTCGAGTATTGGTGTTGAGAGACCTCAGACTCTGCCTGTAGATCATGTATTAGATGTAGCTTCATCTGGTGTTCCGCCGATTTTTGAGATTGGTGAAGGTTATAGACCTATACCTCAAGTAGTTTCGACAGCTGCCTCCACCACTATTCCTGTAGCTACACATGATGATGTTCTTGCAGCTGTACCTAATGTGACCCATGCCGCTCATTCAGTTCCCCCAATAGCCACACCTCTAGAAGATGTATTAGGGAGATTTATTGATGTAGTTGCACATATGGTTACCAGAGGGCCAACGACTAGTGTACCTTCGAGCAGCAGTGGTAATACGAGCAAGCTGGACCAGTTCCTTAATTTAAAGCCTCCACAGTTTCATGACACGGCTGATCCCTTAGTTGCAGAAAAATGGAAGGATGATATTGAGCACATATTTAGTGTGTTGTACTTGACCGATCAAGATAAGGTTAGGTTTGCCGCTTTTATACTGATAGGTGAAACTGAGACCTGATGGAAGCACACTGAGACAGTGCTTTAACTGTAGTCAGGAGGATCATATCAGCCTGTAATGTACCAGAGAAAAAAAGTGCTTTGAATGTCAACAACCTGGATATTTCGCTAGAGATTGCCATACCAGTGTTGGATCTCTAGGAGCTGAGCCGACAGTGGGACGTGGTAGAGGGATAGATTCCGGTGGTAGCCGTGGAAGAGGTTCAGGTTTCAACAGATCAGAGGCAGAGAACTTCGAGTGGACCATATAGTGGTAGAGGAACAGACATCTCAGAAACATACTGCATCTGGTGTTGATAGGGGACGAGTCTTCGCCATGACAGAGTACGAGGCATAAGATGGTGGTGGTACTGTATCTGGCACAGTTCGGGTATCAGGTATACTTGTTTGAGCTTTATTTGATACGGGTTCTACGCATTCATTTATTACTTCTGGTTGTATACCTTGTCTGGGTAGTGTACTGGAGACCAACGAAATTCCTTTAATTGTGAGTCTTCCTTCGGGGAAGGACGTCATGATAGATTCAGTATTCAAGGGATTGAGTGTTGAGATTGAGGCGAGACAGCTACCAATTGTACTTTACCCGTTGGAGATGGAGGACTTTAGTTTGATTTTAGGGATAGATTGGCTGACTGCTCATGGAGCTGTTATTGATTGCAGTGGCAAGGAAGTGAGGTTTAAGTCAGATGGGAAGGAGTTTAAGGTAGTCAATGATAATAATGGGGTTGTGGTACCCATCATTTCTGCCATGTCAGCTTGTAGAATGATTAGACATGGGTACAAAGGCTTTTTAGCGAGTATCACTACAGTGGAGAATGAGGAATCGATACAGATAGCAGATATTCCAATTATGAGAAAGTATCAGGATGTCTTTCCCGATGAGTTACCAGGTTTTCCACCTCGTAGAGATCTAGAATTCACTATAGATCTAATGTCTGGTACCATTCCTATTTCGATGACTCATTATCGTTTGGCCCCAGCAGAAATGAAGAAGCTGAAAGAGCAGTTGCTAGAGTTGTTAGATCGAGGATTTATTCAGCCCAGTATTTCACCTTGGGGAGCACCAGTATTGTTCGTAGAAAAGAATGATGACACTCTAAGATTGTGTATAGATTATCGTTAGCTCAATAAGGTGACGATCAAGAATCGGTACCCGTTGCCCCGTATCGATGATTTATTTGATCAACTTCAGGAAGCTTCGGTGTTTTCAAAAATCGATCTTCGATTTAGATATCATCAGATGAGGATTCATGATGCAGATATTCCCAAGACTGCATTCCCAACGAGATACGTGCATTATGAGTTTTTAGTGATGCCATTTGGACTTACTAATGCACCTGCAATATTCATGGATTTGATGAATAGAGTGTTCCAGCCGTATCTAGATAAGTTTGTTGTAGTGTTTATTGATGACATCCTTGTGTATTCGCCTTCTCAGGTCGATCATGAGCAACATCTTTGGTTGGTACTTGATTTTTTGAGGAGAGAGCAACTTTATGCCAAATTCTCTAAATGTGAATTTTGGCTGGATAAAGTGGTATTTCTGGGACACATTATCTCATGAGAAGGTATTTATGTAGATCCACATAAGGTTGAAGCAGTTATTAAGTGGGAGAGACCGAGAACGGTGATAGAGATTCATAGTTTTCTAGGTTTAGCAGGCTACTACCGTCGGTTTATTCGAGATTTCTCTATTATTGCTGCTCCGATGACTCAGCTGACAATGAAGAAGGTACCGTTATTGTGGACTGATGATTGTGAGAGGAGCTTCCAAACTTTGAAGGAGAAATTAACTATTGCATCGGTACTTACTCTACCATCCGGACTTGATGGATATGTTGTTTATACTGATGCATCACATCAAGGGTTGGGATGTGTACTGATGTAGTATGGGAGAGTGATTGCCTATGCCTCGAGACAGTTGAAGACCCATGAGAATAATTATCCCACTCATGATCTAGAGATGGCAGCGATTGTACATGCTCTAAATATTTGGAGGCATTATTTATATGGTGCCAAGTGTGATATTTATACTGATCATAAGAGTCTAAAATACCTTTCTACTCAAAAAGAGCTGAATTTGAAGTTCCTTAGTGACTATGATTGTACTATTAATTATCATCCAGGGAAGGCCAATATTGTTGCTGATGCACTGAGTAGGAAGAATGTGGGTAGATTACAGTTCTTAAGAGCCAGACAAAGGATGTTCGAGGAGTTGGTAGAGTTACGATTGACTTTCGAGATATCCGACAGTGGAGGTATTCTAGCACATATGAAGGTTCGACCTACACTATTAGATAGACTAAAACAGCCCAGAGCGAGGATGATCAATGTGGGAAATGGAGAACATAGATTGCAAATGGGGAGACTATTACTTTCAGATTAAGTTCAGATGATGTGTTACTCTTCGGTGATAGAGTTGTGGTACCACATTCGGGAATGCTTAAGCAAGAGATCTTGGATGAGGCCTACGATGCTCCTTATAATATGCATCCTGAGAGCACCAAAATATATCAGAATCTGAAGAAGAATTATTGGTGGCCGAGAATGAATAGAGAGATTTCAGAGTTTGTATTTCGGTGTTTGGTTTGTTAGTAGGTTAAAGTAGAACATCAACATTCAGCCGGATTACTCCAGCCTCTACCTATACCTGAATGGCCATGGGAAAATATTGCGATGGACTTTGTAGTGTTGGACAATTATGACCCATAACATCACTATTTTGTAAAGGACATGGTGTTCTTGTACAAAATTAACTATGTGACAAAAGAAATTGCTCTTTTATCATTTGTAATTGGATTACTTGGATATATAAATGATAAAAGTCCATATGATTAGTACCAGATTAATAAGATATGAGACAATATTAATCCACGAAAGGTTTAATCATTAAATATCCCTAGTCGTAGTATTATCGAGACTGGACATCGATAATGCGAAATAGGCTAGTATTACACTTATGCGCGTTATGGAAGCTTAACGACATAGTTCTCATATATTTAAGTATTGGATACTTATGCAAGTGTAATAAGAGGTTCTATTTATCGATGGTACGAGAACAGTTTCGCTCTAGATAGACCCTACAGAATCACATTGGTAGTTTGACTATGTGTCTATGGGAATCCAAATCAGGGTAGGTGTATTGGTTTTAACCGAGACTTGCATCAATAATACTTGCGACAATCAGTATACTTTGGTTTTGGTCGTCCGGGGCTTTAACAGGTTGTGTGTACACCTCTTCTGGGTATACTGATAATCGTAGTATATTGGGTGTAGATGGAAGTATCACTTCAGTCATATGGAGATGATGATCACGTAGGATACGAAACTGGTACTCTTAAGTACTGCAGTCATCGGGATAATATGACTAGGTCAAGATTATCCGATTATAGAGACTAGTTGCCAGTGATCCAATATATGCTTCGTACGGGGCAGACACAATTCCAACCCCAGACCTAGCATGTGACACCCGATACTGGATCCTAATACGCAATACACAATATACTACGCTTGATAAAGATTATATATTCCTTTAAAGAATATTTCTGGAGAATTGGGTAGGCACGGTGTTTTGCTAGAAGCCAACCGTGTCTTGTAAATCGGTAAGAACGTGGTACCGGTACGCACGGATTCGAATAGTCCGATGACCGTATTTACTACCAACATATCCAGGGATCTTTTGGGTCGCTTCCCGAAGATTCACCGATGAGATTTGACTCGAACAGAATTAATCTGGGATTAATTATAAGAGAGAAAATTAATCTGGGATTAATTACAGCAAGAATTAATCTGAGATTAATTACGTCATGAATTAATCTGGGATTAATTACGTCATGAATTAATGTGGGATTAATTCATGAAGAATAGAGAACGCGATTAATTTGGAATTAATCGGTAAAGTGAATTTAATTGTGAAATTAGATTTTACTATTTAATTAATTGGGCTAAAATAATATATTAGATTTATTAATTGAAATTGGATTTCAATGCGGAATTAAAATTGGATTTTAATTCGTGTGAACGAATTAATTTAGAATTAATTTGCAAGCGACTTTCGTAATAATTTTGCGAGGCATTATTATTTTATTAAATTGGATTTAATTACGTTGCAATGGAAAATTCGTTTAATCGAATTAAACGAACCCGAGCCCGAAATGTGTTGAGCAAGCCCACTTGAATTTTGAATTTAAAGTGGGGCCCACTAACTTACATCAACTTGACACTTGACTTACATCAAGTAGTCATTAGAGTGATGGAGGTGGTTGGCTTTATTAAATGTGATTCATTTAACTTACACAACACACTTAAAGTAACTTTGGAAGTCATTTATTTTGTATTAGATTTTGGAAATAAAAAATGCACTATTCATTCTCTCCTCCAAGCAAAAACCGTTAGCTCCTCTCTCCCTCCATGGACTTTTGATGCAAAAATTCAAGCAAGCTAGCACTTAAGGAGACAAATGAGGTGATACGGAAACTAATCATTGAGTTTGGAACAACAAAGAATGCTTGGAGCTTCTACACATCCATGGAAAAGTTTTGAATTCAAAGCCGATCTTTGTGAGTATTTCCGCAACTCCTCTTTTATTCACACACGAATCACTCTTAGAGATCTTGTGGCATGTTCTAGGAAGACTAACATGTAGTAGGGATGCCGAGGACACGGAAGGGTTATGATGCAATTTGGGTAATAGTGGATCGATTGTCTAAATCTACTCATTTTCTGCCGATTCGAGTTACATAGGGACCAGAGAGACTAGCTAAATTATATGTGGAGCAAATTGTTCGATTACATGGTGTACCCTTATCGATTGTATCAGATAGAGATGCCAAATTTACTTCTCGTTTTTGGCAGAGTTTCCAAGAGTCTATGGGATCAAAGATTTCTATGAGTACTGCATTCCACCCTCAGACCGACGGCCATTCAGAGCGGACTATTCAGACATTAGAAGATTTGCTGAGATCGTGTGTTCTGAATTTACTGAGAGTTAGGATGAGCATTTGCATTTGATCGCGTTTGCCTACAATAATAGCTTTCAGGCTAGTATCGGCATGGCTCCATTTGAGGCCTTGTATGGGAGGAGATGTAGGACCCCTATTTGTTGGGGCGAGGTTGGAGATAAACAGATTCATGACTCAGACTTGGTAGATATGACGTCAGAGAGAATCAGGCTGATCCGAGCTAGACTGTTAAAGGTACAGAGTCAACAAAAGAGTTATGCCGACAGAAGAAGGAAAGACCTTGAGTTCCAAGTTGGGGATAAAGTCTTTTTGAAAGTCTCTCTTTGGAAAGGATTTTTGAGATTTGGCTGGAAGGGAAAGTTGTCACCGTGCTATATTGGTCCTCATGAGATTTTGGAAAGAGTGGGCAAAGTGGCATATCGTCTGGCATTACCACCAGAATTAGAAAGGATTCATAAAGTGTTTCATATATCCGTGTTGAAGAAGTATGTACCTGAACCTTCTCACATTTTGGAGAGTCAACTGGTGGAATTGAACGAGAACCTAACTTATGAAGAAAAACACTGTGAAGATCGTAGATCGAAAGGTTCAAGAGTTGAGATCCAGATGTATTCCTCTTGAGAAGGTCATGTGGTCTAATCATCATATTCAGGAGGTGACTTGGGAATTGGAACAAGATATGAGGGAGAAATACCCAGAGCTGTTTGAGGATTGAGAAATTTCAAGGACAAATTTTTTTTAAGGAGGGTAGATTGTAATATTTCATTCTTCTTTAAATCAAATCATTATTGCATTATTTAAAACAAAACATATCATACACCTATCTTTTTCATGTCTCCATTTTCTTTCACAAAAACAACAATTATTACAAACTACTCATAATCACCATCCTACTTATTTTAATAAAAAATTATTATATTTGCAATCTTTCTTTGGCAGCAACAACTACTTCTTTCATTGAAATGATATAAGTCTAGGAGATGGCAGTACCTCCTCGGCTCTCATTCATTTCTTTTGCATATATTTTCACTCAAAAAATAATAAATCTCATTAGCTTGCTCATTGAAAACGAAACACTAAACCTGTTGGGTTTCTAAGATGTCCCAAGATCAATTTAAGCAATGAAACATGTGAATACTCAAAGAATAATTTGAGGAATAATACTCACTTTGATTTTATTTTGGAGGTGTTGATCACAAAACTTTTTGCCTTTTGAGAAGTCTCCAAGCTTCCTCTTTGAAGTAGATGAACAAGCTCCAAGCTTTGAAAGGATTCCAAGCTCTAGGATTGGTTTCCCTATCACCTTATATGATTCTTTGAATGTGCTAGCAACTAGAAAATTTTGCAACAAAATCTTCTTCTTCTTCCTCCTTGTTTCGGCCAAAGAAGAAAAATTGGGAGAGAGTAAAATTGGTTCAAAACCGTGAATGATGAGAGAGATCAAGTAAAGTGATTTTGTTAACTTGTATTTCAATTTCAAAAATTAAAATAATGATATACCAAAGTTGGTATATAGTCAATCATCTTATCATTTTGTGTGTTGAACAAGTCTTCACTAACCCACCAAAACCCATCACCATAAAGTTAACTATAGTGACAAATGATATGACTTGTGATGTGACATGTGGGCCCCACTTGATTCAAAATCCAAGTGGGCCCGCAACACATCCCGGGCTCGGGTTTACTAATTCTGAATTATCGATTTTTCCGTTGTGACGTAATTAAATCAAATTTAATTAAATAATTATGCCTAGCAAAATTACTATTCACATCGCTCACAAATTAATTCTAAATTAATTCGTTTGCCCGAATTAAAATCCAATTTTAATTCCGCGTTGAAATCTAATTTCGTTTAATATATCGAATATATTATTTTATCGATTAATTCCAAATTAATCGTTCTCTCTCTTCAAATAGTATTTTATCCTAGATAAAATCTCTCTGCAATTAATCCTAGATTAATTATGTTCGAATCATACGTCATCGGTGAATCTTCGGGAAGTGACCCATGAGATCCCTGGATATGTTGGCAGTAAATCCGGTCGTCGGACTATCCGAACAGGTACATAACTCGTACTATATTTTTACCGATTTACGAGACATGGTTGGCTTCTAGCAAAGCACCGTGCCTACCCAATTCTCCAGAAATATTGTTAAGGAATATATAATCTATGTCAGGCGTAGTATACATAGTATTGCGTATTACGATCTAGTATCGGATGTCACATGCAAGGCCTGAGGTTGGAATAGTGTATGCCCCGTACGAAGCATATATCGGATCACAAGCAACTAGTCTCTTTAATCGGATAATCATGACCATGTCATATTATCCTGATGGTTGCAACCCATTAGAGTACCAGTTCTGTATCCCTGCGTGATCATCATCTCCATATGACTGAAGTGATACTTCCATCTTGACATCACACCCAATACACTACGATTCTCAATAAACCCAGAAGAGGCGTACACATAACCTGTTAAAGTCCTGGACGACCAAAACCAAAGCGTATTGATTGTCGCAAGTACTAGCGATGCAAGTCTCAGGTTAAGACCAAATACACCTACCCTGATGCGGATTCCCATAGACACATAGTCATACTACCAATGGGATTCCGCGGGGTCTATCCAGAGCGAAGCTGTTTCTGTACCATCGGTAAACACAACCTCCTATCACACTTGCATAAGTATCCAATACTTAAATATATGAGAACTAGATGTTACGCTTCCATGACACGCACAAGTGCAATACTAGTCTATTCCGCATTATCGATGTCCAGTCTCGATAATACTACGACTAGGGATATTTAATGATTAAACCTTTATGGATTGATATTGTCTCATATCTAATAATGCGGAACTAATCATAAGGACTTTTATCATTTATATATTTAAGTAATCAAATAAAAAATGATAAAATGCAATTCCCATTGCTACATAGTTAATTTTTACAAAAACCACAATGTCTTTTACAAATAGTGACGCTATGGGTCATAATTGTCCAACAATCTCCTACTTGGCCTATAGCCAGTCACTCAAGCATCTAACACCTGAATTATGTACATGTCGCTCAAAATTTTGCTGAGGAATAACTTTCGTCAGCGGATCTGCAATGTTGTCCTCTGATGCGACCTTCTCGATCTTCACATTGCCACGATGTATGATCTCACGAATCAGATGGAAACGTCGAAGAACATGCTTGGATCGTTGATGAGACCGCGGTTTTTTTATTAGCCTGCGCTATAGCCCTGTTATTGTCACAATACAATGGAACGGGCTCAGCTGCTAACGAAACTACTCCAAATCCAATTAGGAATTTACGGATCCAAACTGCCTATTTTGCTGCTTCAGCTGCAGCAATATACTCCGCTTCTGTTATTGAATCGGCAACATTCTCTTGCTTGGAAGATTTCCAGCTTACTGCTCCGTTGTTCAAATAAAATATGTACCCGGATTACGATTTGCAGTCGTCTTTATCGGTTTGGAAACTTGTGTTGGTATACCCAGTTACCTCAAGTTCTCCATCTCCAAATATTAAGAAAGAATCCTTAGTTCGTCTAAGATACTTAAGGATATTCTTAACCGCCATCCAGTGACAATCACCTGGATCAGCCTGATAGCGACTACACATACTCAAAGCATACGAGACATCAGGTCGCGTACATATCATGGCATACATGATTGATCCGACTGCTGAGGTGAACGGTATCCAACTCATGTTGTTTCTCTCATCTTGAGTTTTATGACACATGTCCTTAGATAGAGTGACGCCATGTGACACTGGCAACAGTCCCCTCTTGGACTGATCCATGTTGAATCTCTTCAACAATTTGTCAATGTACGTGCTCTGGGAGAGTCCAAGCAGCTTTCTAGATCTATCCCGGTAGATCTTTATTCCTAGAATAAAGGCTGCTTCTCCCAGATCATTCATGGAGAATTTTAATGAAAGCCAAGCTTTCACCGACGTTAACATGGGAATGTCATTGCCAATAAGCAATACATCATCAACGTAAAGGACAATGAATGTCAGTGCTCTCCCACTAACCTTCTTATATACACAAGGATCATCCTCATTTTGAACGAAATCATATTCTTTTATGATCTCATCAAAACGTTGGTTCCAAGAACGCGATGCTTGTTTCAATCCATAATGGATAGATTTAACTTACAAACCTTGTTTGCAAGTCTTGGTACGACAAAGCCGTCAGGCTGTTACATATAAACATCCTCCAAAAGATTTCCGTTAAGGAAAGCGATTTTGACGTCGATCTGCCATATCTCGTAATCGAAATATGCAGCTATAGCAAGCATTATCCTAATGTATTTTATCATGGCAACGGGTGAAAAAGTTTCGTCGTAATCGACACCATGTCGTTGACGATACCCTTTCGCTACAAGCCTAGCTTTGTACGTATGTACGTTGCCATCCATGTCAGTCTTCTTCTTGAAGACCCATTTGCAACCAATAGACTTTACGCCTTCTGGTGCATCAACCAGTGTCCAAACTTGGTTGGTGTATATGGAATCCATTTCGGAATTCATGACATCTTGCCATAAACTGGAGTCGATACCTTGTATCGCTTCCTCATACGTAGCCGGCTCGTCTTCCTCAATAAGATTAATATGCACATGAGGTGAGATCAGAAACCCATACCTCTCAGAATGTTTTCTGACTCTCTCCGACCTACGTGGTTCTTGTGTATTCAAAGATTGTGGTACAGTCTCATCCCTGATGGACTGTTCATGTTCCGTTAAGGATTCTTTGCCAGGAATAGTATCACTCCGATTTTCATCGAGCTCTACTTTCCTCCCGCTTATCACTACATTTAGGAATTCCTTCTCAAGGAAAACCGCATGTAGAGCAACAAATACTTTGTTCTCTTGTGGGTGATAGAAGTAATATCCTTTGGTTTCCTTAGGATATCCTACAAATAGGCATTTATCCGATTTGGGTTCTAGTTTGGTACCTTCCAAACGTTTGACGTATGCCCAGCAAGCCCAAAATTTCAGGAATGAGAAACTCGGTTTCTTTCCTGTCCATATTTCATACGGAGTCTGTTGAACAGACTTTTACGGAACCTTATTCAAAATAAGTATTGCATTGTTTAATGCATATCCCCATAAGGAAATAGACAGCTCTGTGCGACTCATCATAGACCTTACCATGTCTAACAAAGTTCGGTTTCTCCGTTCGGACACACCGTTTAATTGCGGTGTTCTGGGAGGAGTCCACTGTGAAAAAATATCATATTCTTTCAAGTAATCAAGAAACTCATTGCTTAAGTATTCGCCACCACGGTCCGATCGTAATGTCTTAATACTTTTACCGGTCTGTTTTTCTACTTCATGTCGAAACTCTTTTAATTTCTCAAAGGTTTCCGACTTGTGTCTCAAAAGATACACATAACCATAACACGATGCATCATCCGTAAAAGTTACGAAGTATTCATATCCACCTCTAGCCTGGCTAGACATGGGCCCACATACGTCACTATGAACGAGGGCTAACAATTCGGTGGCACGTGCACCTTTACCGCTAAAAGGTGATTTAGGCATCTTGCCTAATAAACAAGATTCGCAGACGTCATATGAATTTGGATCAAATCCGTCCAAGTACCCACTCTTCGAAAGTGTGGATATACGTGTCTTGTTTATGTGTCCCATATGACAATGCCACATGTAAGTTTCGTCTTTGTTACTTACTTTAAGCCTTTTGTTTGTTACATTATATGTTTGAGATTGATTTATATTCAAAATATAAAGACCATTATTTACATCAGATGTGCAAATTTCCATATCATTTTTATACGTAAAACACCCAGTGTTTCTAAATACAAAAGTATACCCATATTGGGCTAACATAGATACATAAATAATATTCCTAGTCAAACTAGGTACATAGTAACAGTCTGTAAGTTTAAGTACATGCCCCGAGGGAAGTTCCAAAACAAAAGTGCCAACGGCCAAAACGGCGACTCGTGTCCCATTTCCAACGCGGAGGTCAATCTCTCATGAGGCCAGTCTCCTGCTAATCTGCAGATCCTACACATCAGTACATATATGGGCACCACAACCAGAATCAAAAATCCAATTTTAAAACTAGTAGTAGACATGTTTATTTCTATAACAAACATACCTGAAGCCGGTGCCTTGCCCGCTTTGATTTCCTTCATGTGTGCCTTGTACTCGCAGCAGTCACGCTTCCAGTGACCCCGCTTCCCGCACTGCAGACATATATCTTGGGATTTGTCCTTACCCTTCCCATAAGGTTTTGACGATTTTGCCTTGCCTTTCTTCTTCTTGTTCTTCTTCTTCTTTACACCTCCAGTTGCCTTGGGCCAAGCCCTCGGAGTTTGAGATGTTGAAGTGAAGTGTGCCTCACGCTTCTTGCCCTTTAGGAGATCTTTTTCTGCTTCGCTCAGTGGACATCAACTCTCTAAGAGTTTGGTCTTGGTTCAACATATTGTAGTTCATGATGAACCCACTCCAAGTGTCGGGGAGAGACTGTAAGATCAAATCTACTGAAGTCTCAGACTCGAAGACAATGCCCATCTGTCCTAGCTGCTCAATGTCAGCAATCATCTGTGACACAAGGTGCTCAACATACGTACCCTCTAACATGCGAGCGCGGAAGAGCTTCTTCTGCAAATCATATCTTTGCGATCTAAGATTAGATCAGTGAAGATCATACAATTTCGCCATCATCTCATATGGATCCAATCCCTTGTTCTGACGACGGAATTACGGAATCATAGCAGCAAGCATTACCGATTTAGCAGTCGAGTTGTCATCGCTATGAGTCTTCCAAAGCTCTAGCTTAAGCAACTGATCAGGTCGGGGCTTAGACCCAAGAGGTCTCTTTATAATGTAGAGCAACTTCTCGGATCCCAGGACAATCCTTAGATTCATATCCCAGTCTTGAAAGTTTGTGTCATTAAAGACATTATCGCCATGATAATATCCATAATGCTTAACTTTCCTGTCATCTTAATTGCAATTGTTAAACTATTCAATTAACGATGTATGGGTACAGTCTACCTGTTACAAGAAAAATAATAAAATATTAGTCCAACTAATAAATATAATTGACTAAATTATTTGAAAGCGCGTAAAGCTAAGTATTTGAACGAAATTGCAAATTCAATACTAGCCTCCCACTATTTTTCGGCGAGCCTCTAACCCTCTGTTGAGTACTCGGGAAACCTAGTTTCCTAGTGGGCTAGGATCCCGTTAAATAACACACAACCTTGACTTTGGCCAACAAGTTGTATGATATTTAACTAGGTAGATCTCTAAGATCAATTGGATCTCATCCAATTCCTAGATCTGGTAGGTGGACCTCCAAGTCTGAACAGATACAACATATATGCCAATATATCCAATATATTTTCCTAACCTTTTCCTCTGAATCAACTAAGCCTTGGCTTTGGCACAACAAGCTTAATGATTCCAGTTAAGCGGAACCCATTGACTTTGGAAAGCTTCATAATCGATGTCGATGGACAAGAAGTGATCTTGATTTTGGCCAACAAATAACAATTTGGACAAGACATACGATATGGAACAAAGCCTTCATGATTCAAACACATCCGTGATGGATAAAGGCCTTGACTTTGGCCAACAAACCAGTGCCAATCTTGGATCTTGAGTAAGAATCACTCAATGGAAGGAAAACGCTTAATATTTGTTGAGGGTTTTTCGCATAAATTGGCAACCAATTTATTATCTTTGATTAGGTCTCATCATACACCCTTAAGCATGCATTCTAAAAGCATAATAAGGCGCGGTAAATAAATTAATAATGATATGCGGATGGATATCTCACAGATTGTTCCTAGAACAAATCACTCCATTTCCTCTCCCTGGCTAGCACTATTCTAACTTCTACCCAATTCATAATACAATTAGAGAAACCTCATTAACATTGAGGGGAATTAGGTGAGAAGAGAATTACAAATAATCGAGAGATAAGGCTGGACACGCAGGTCCAATTTAATAAATTCTAAATTTACAACAATTTCCAAAATTGTCATTTCCCTTCTAATATCCATCCGATATACATTATTCATTCAACACATCCATGTATTCACATAAAACATGTTATTCAATCAATCTAATCCAATTAATTAATCTTTGAATAAAGTGATCATCCAATGTTCAAACAACGATTTGATTTGCGCTAGTCCAACTCGTTTAAGAATAAGTACTCAAAGTATGAATTCTTGAATTATATCGAACTACAATTTAAATCTAATTTAATTCGTATTCAATACTAATTTTATATTTAATTCCAAATTAAATAAATATACTTTTAATGCGCCTTCACGACTTAGATTCCAAATCTAATCTAAATGGGTCTCAAATCCCAATTAACATCCAATGTCAATTAATTAAAGTCCAATGTGCTTTCAATTAATTTCTTAAGGCATGGACTTTGGTCAATATGGGTCAAACCCAAATACCAAAGCCCAATGAAGGAATCACCCTATTTGCCAAGAAACTAATTTCGGCCCATTAGGCCCAATTAAACATAAAAGGCCCATTTGTCATAATTGGACTTAATGGAATGGTTTAGGCCCAATTTGGATCCAATCCAATTGACCTAAACCAACTTGGCCCAACCAAGCCCATTAGGCCCAAATACAACATTGTAAGCCCAATTCTAAATAAGCCCAATTAATCAAATTCTAAAATTTCAAATTTCAGAATTTAATTAATTGAAGTGTATTACATTAATTAATTATCTAAATTAACATTTCCAAAATATCAATTCAATCAATAATCATGCTTATTCATCATCAATACATGTCCAACATTATTGAAACAAAAAATCATCTCATTCCATGCTTAAAGCTCACGGCCTTTGTAGGGATTTTATATCGATTCCGATTTCAATCCGATTGAATCTCAAATCAATATTTCCCAAGTCTTTAAACACATCCAATGGTCTTAAAAAAAAAAAAAATACCATGACTTTATGGGAGCATATACATTCGTCCAAGCCTAGCAAATTTGGGAAAAATTAATCAATTAATTTTTCTTCAAATTGATCATGCATAACTCCAAGTTATAACATACATGCATAGTCAAACAAACAATTGATCAAAATATGCTCAAATCAAAAATACCCAAATTTTAGTATATAAACCCTAATCAAATTTCATGTTCAATAAGGCTCTGATACCATTATTGGGTTTCTAAGATGTCCCAAGATCAATTTAAGCAATGAAACATGTGAATACTCAAAGAAGAATTTACGGAATAACACTCACTTTGATTGGATTTTGGAGGTGTTGATCACAAAACCTTTTGCCTTTTGAGAAGTCTCCAAGCTTCCTATTTGAAGTAGATGAACAAGCTCCAAGCTTTGAAAGGATTCCAAGCTCTAGGATTGGTTTCCCTATCACCTTATATGATTCTTTGAATGTGCTAGCAACTAGAAAATTTTGCAACAAAATCTTCTTCTTCTTCCTCCTTGTTTCGGCCAAAGAAGAAAAATTGGGAGAGAGTAAAATTGGTTCAAAACCGTGAATGATGAGAGAGATCAAGTAAAATTATTTTGTTAACTTGTATTTCAATTTCAAAAATTAAAATAATGATATACCAAAGTTGGTATATAGTCAATCATCTTATCACTTTGTGTGTTGAACAAGTATTCACTAACCCACCAAAACCCATCACCATAAAGTTAACTAAAGTGACAAGTGATGTGACTTGTGATGTGACATGTGGGCCCCACTTGATTCAAAATCCGAGTGGGCCCGCAACACATCCCGGGCTTGGGTTCGCTAATTCCGAATTAATGATTTTTCCGTTGCGACATAATTAAATCAAGTTTAATAAAATAATTATGCATAGCAAAATTACTATTCATGTCACTCGCAAATTAATTCTAAATTAATTCGTTTGCCCAAATTAAAATCCAATTTTAATTCCGCGTCGAAATCTAATTTCATTTAATATATCGAATATATTATTTTATCAATTAATTTCAAATTAATCGTTCTCTCTCTTCAAATAGTATTTTATCCTTAATAAAATCTCTCGGTAATTAATCCTAGATTAATTATGTTCAAATCATACGTCATCGGTGAATCTTCGGGAAGTGACCCATGAGATCCTTGGATATGTTGGCAATAAATCTGGTCGTCGGACAATCCGAACACGTACGTACCTCGTACTACATTTTTACCTATTTACGAGACATGGTTGGCTTCTAGCAAAGTACCGTGCCTACCCAATTCTCCAGAAATATTCTTAAAGGAATATATAATCTATGTCAGGCGTAGTATACGTAGTATTGCGTATTACGATCTAGTATCGGATGTCACATGCAAGGCCTGAGGCTGGAATAATGTCTGCCCCGTACGAAGCATATATCGGATCACAAGCAACTAGTTTCTTTAATCGGATAATCATGACCATGTCATATTATCCCGATGGTTGCAACCCATTAGAGTACCAGTTCTGTATCCCTGCGTGATCATCATCTCCATATGACTGAAGTGATACTTCCATCTTGACATCACACCCAATACACTACGATTCTCAATAAACCCAGAAGAGGCGTACACAGAACCTGTTAAAGTCCTGGACGACCAAAACCAAAGCGTATTGATTGTCGCAAGTACTAGCGATGCAAGTCTCAGGTTAAGACCAAATACACCTCCCTAATGCGGATTCCCATAGACACATAGTCATACTACCAATGGGATTCCACGGGGTCTATCCAGAGCGAAGCTGTTTCCGTACCATCGGTAAATACAACCTCCTATCACACTTGCATAAGTATCCAATACTTAAATATATGAGAACTATGTTGTTACGCTTCCATAACACGCACAAGTGCAATACTAGTCTATTTCGCATTATCGATGTCCAGTCTCGATAATACTACGACTAGGGATATTTAATGATTAAACCTTTATGGATTGATATTGTCTCATATCTAATAATCGGAACTAATCATAAGGACTTTTATCATTTATATATTTAAGTAATCAAATTACAAAATGATAAAATAAAATTCCCATTGCTACATAGTTAATTTGTACAAAAACAGAATGTATTTTACAAATAGTGACACTATGGGTCATAATTGTCCAACAAAACCAACCTCAATACCTATTGTTAGAGAATGGGAAAGTAAGGGATTAAGATGTTTGTTGCTGTAATTTAGTGCTTCAAGTTGATTGAAAAATAATTCTGGTAGGTCTATACTTCTTATAGCAGTAGAGAGAGAGAGAGACGAAGCTTTGTGTGTTTGGCTAAATGTACAATATTTTTCATAGCCATACAAGAAGATTTTGGAGTTTTGATTTAGTGAAGAGAGTGAAAGGAGTGTTATAGGCTTTCCAGAAAGTTTGAGAGCAATTTCATAGGATTTTTAGAGAGAGAAACCGAGCCTTGAAGAGAGGATCATCCAAAGGAGAGAGAAAGTGCTTGGGCAGTGAGAGAAAGTAAATTTTCGACGTCGTCGATCTCCATTTCAGGCAAGTGACCACATCTGGAGAATCCCCTCGATGAGACGAATCCAATGCCGTCAGACCGTCACTGAGATTCCTATCCACGCACCCCCACGCGTCGCCTGCTGCCGTTGCCATGCGCTCCACGCGTCGTCGTGCGTGGATGACACCTCACAAACCATAATTTCCCCCTCATCGAGATACGCGGGTTCGACACTTCATTTGCCTAAATTGAACATTCGATTGTTGATAAACGAGCAAAATACGATAGTTATCGGTGTGTAACCGATCGTCTATAATCGCCATGTTTCAGCCCCTACCACCACCATCACTGTGACCTCTAAGACGTTTACTGACCAGCGACTTCTTCGTTGAGAGATTTGGAGATTGTTGGAGCTCGATTCTTAGTGAGGATATATTCATATTAATGACTTTTTTGTGGATAGAGGTAAGTACAATGCACATTAAATCCCTTAACATAATTATTTGTTTATTGATGGTTGTCGTGAAAGTCTATATAAATATGTTGGTATAATTATAATCATATACATATATATTTATATATATTTTGTGGACATATAAACATTGGTTAATTGAAAGCATGATAAAAATGAATTCATGATTATTGAGATGATATTGATGGATTGGATGCGAGATGTGATTATATTGGATGATGTGTGTTGTTGAGTTATGCTGCCGGGTTTTGTATGATAGTGGTCGGAGATGAGATGAGATATGATGATACATTACGCAAGATGATATGATGGAAAACCTTGGAAGTTGTGATGAGGTACTCTTCCATTGGTTTTGATATGGTGGGAAACCTTGGGAGTTATGATGAGGTACTCTCCCATTGGTTTCAATCCACTATTATACTGGACCCGGATTAGCAACCATGTTTGATGGATGATTGTATTGTTGTGGGATGATTGTTGAGATGATATTATAGTATATGTTATTTTCTTATATTATATTATATTATATATATATATCCTTATTTTGTTGGTGAGGTCATGTTGATAATATGAGTGCTTTACTTGCTGAGCTTTTTAAGCTCACTCCTCTTTTCCCAAACATTCCAGGTAGTCCGCAAGCATATCAGTAGTAGTACCAGATTTATCCACGTGCCACAGTTATATTTTTGGGTTGGTCTAGACATTTGAGTCATCATTTACATTTTTTAAAACTTGTGTTGTAAATCATAAAAACTGTGTACAATTCATGGATTTGTAATTTATGATGTAATAGTTGTGTGTATTTAAATGGTTGGTTGACATATAGAATGTTCGAGCTAAAGAAGTCTGCGAACCTCTTTCTAGGGTTGGGCTCGCTCTAGGGAGGGGTTCGTGACACTTTCAAAGGTAATCCGAGAGACTCGGCATGTTGAGGTATTTGAAGGACCACAATAGTGATTATCTTGGTGAATTTGGGTGTGTTTTGGGAAGGCACACTACTTATTATGCTAAAACTATGGCTACCTAGTAATCGAATTTGCTTGTTCTAAAGGTTGGATTTCCTTATGGGTTGAGAGTGATTTGTTGCTATGGTGAATTTATTTAATAATCTCTCTTTAGACTCTCCATGGGAGTTATGTAATCATTGAATTTACTGCAAGAGAATGCTTTATACTATCAGTTTTCAAATCAGTCATACTTTTAACGAAGTGATGAGTGGTAAATGTATCACTATTTCCCACTCATTTGACCTAATATTTTATATAGATTCTTGAGTTTTGTGAATATTTTGATGAGTTTTGTGTTATTTTGTAGATAAATAAAGTTACAGGACATATTGGAGGTGATTTAGGGCTAAAACAGTGAAAAAAGACATCAAAGAGCAAAAATGTAATTTGACGCGTCGCGTCGCGCTCCACGCTTCGCGACGCCTAACGTACGCTGGCCTGTGCTAACTTGCACCGCTTTATGCTAAAATACGTCGTGCCACGTGTCAAAATCTG
>SKCR01035242.1:0-153977 GCA_019454045.1 Zanthoxylum bungeanum
TAGTGGGCTAGGATCCCGTTAAATACACACAACCTTGACTTTGGCCAATAAAAGCTGTATGTTATTTAACTTAGGTAGATCTCTATGATCAATTGGATCTCATCCAATTCCTAGATCCGGTTAGGTGGACATCCAAGTCCGAAACATAATAATATTATGCCTATATATCGAATATATACCCTACCCGTTTTCCTCTGAATCAACTAGGCCTTGGCTTTGGCCAAAAACAAAACCTAGTGATCCCAGTCAAGCGTGGACCCATTGACAGGGAAGCTTCGTAATCAAATGTCTATGGACAAGAAGTGGTCTTGACTTTGGCCAATAAAAATCACGATTTGGACAAGACACGATATGCAACAAAACTCTCATGATTCAAGTACATCCTTGATTGACAAAGGCCTTGACTTTGGCCAATAAAAACCAATGCCAACTTCGGATCTTGAACAAGAATCATTCAATGGAAGGATATTTGCTTAATATAAAACGAGGGTTTTTCGCGTGCAAATTGGCTATCAATTTAATTATCTTTGTTAAGGTCTCATCATCATACACCCTTAAACATGCATTCTAAATACATAATAAAGCGAGTATGAAATAAATAATAATGATATGCGGATGGATACTTAACACATTGATCCTAGATCAAATCTCTCCTTTTCTCACTCAAGCTAGCACTTGTACTACTTCTACCCGTTACACTACACTTCTAAAGAAACCTCATATACATAGAGGGGAATAGGTGAGAAGAGAATACAATGAAATATGAGATAAGGCTGGACACGCAGGTCCAATTAATAAATCAAATTTATTACAATTTCAAAAATCGCCCCACCCGGCTAATATCCATCCGATATACATTATTCAAACATCACAACCATGTATTCATACAAGCATGTTATCATCAATCTAATCAAATTAATTAATCTTGATAATTAGTGATCATCCAATGTTCAAACAAAGATTTGATTTTGTTCGAGTCAAACTCGTATTGCGAACACGTACTCAAAGTACGATTTCTACGAATTAAATTAAATTACATAATTAAATCCAATTTAATACGTATTTAATTCTAATTCATTATTTAATTCCAAATTAAATATTACACCTTTATTAACGAACCTTTACGACTTAAATTCCAAATTTAATCGCAACGGGTCTCAAAGCCCGACTACATCTAATGTTTTATTTAATTAAAGTCCAATGGGCTTTTAATTAATTTCTATAGGCGTGGACTTTTGGTCAACTCGGATCAAACCGAACAACCAAAGTCCAATCCAGGAGTTACCCCATAAGCCTTTAAATTAATTTTGGCCCATTAGGCCCAATTAAATAATTAAGGTCCATTAAGTCATAATTGGACCTTTTGGATTCGGTTTTGGGCCTAATTGGATCCAACCAATTTTGCCTAAACCCAACTTTGTTACAACAAAGCCCAAAAGCCCAATTACAACCTAACAAGCCCAATTTCCAAAATCAAGCCCAAATTAATTAACTTATAAAATTCCAAATTTCACAATTAATTAACCTAAGTGTAATACACAATCAATTACCCAATTAACATTTCTAAAACATCAATTAGCCTAACTAATCATGCACTTTAACAACCAAATAGTGTCCAACACAATTCAATTAAAATCAAACCCAATTAACATGCTATCAAGTCTCGGCAATTAGGGGTTTTTCAATTCGATTCGGTTTCAATCCAATTGAGTCCACAATCATCATTTCCCAAATCAGTTTAACACATCCAATGAATCAAACAACAAAAATCACCATGAATTTCATGTTCATAAGATTCGGCCAAGCCACTTTAAAAGGGAAAAAATGTTCTAAATCAAAATTCAATCCAATTGAACTTCAAAACAACATTACCAATTGTTTTAAGTCATCCAATGATCAAACAAAACAAAATTACCACGACATTAGGGTTATGCAATTTTCGGCCAAGCCTTCAATTTGGGGAAAATTGAATCCAATCCAATTTCACGAAATTGATCACACACAATCTCAATTAAACATGTTCTAAGCATACTTAAACATCCAATTCAATTAAAACATGCTCAAACACATTTTACCCAATTTCAAGTTTCATGTTCAACCTAAAGAATTGGGGGAAAATTGATCTAATCCAATTTTCTTGAAATTGATCATGCACAACTTCAATTCAACCTCATTCAAGCATACTTCATCAAACAATTCAACCAAATCATGCCTAAATCGAGTTTACCCAAATTAAAGTTTTGACCAAAAATAAGCAAATTGGGGAAAATCAATCCAATCAATTTTTTATCAAATTGATTACATATAACTCAAATTCAATCAAATATAAGCATTCTCAATGAATCAATTTGTCAGAATCAAGCTAAAATCAAAAAGCCCCAAATTTGCTCAAGAACCCTAATTCGGTTTTCATGCATCAAAAGCTCAAGATACCATTGTTGGAGTTAAATCAAGTCCCAAGATCAATAAATCAAGCATAAAAACCGAGTATGAACACAACAAAGGAGTAAGGCGGAAAACATAACTCACATTGAACGGTTTTGATGAAATGAAGAACATGCGTTTTTTTGCCTCCCTCCAAGCTCGGTAATGGCTTCTGGAACTGCAGTGGAGTGCACGGTAGGGGCTGTATTGCTTCTTGTTCATTCGGCCATTGAAGGACTCCATGGAAGCTCAAAGCTTCAAGCTCCAAAAATTAAATCCAAGCTCATGAAGACACTTCCCTATCACCTATGTATCACTCATGGTGTGCTAGCACTAAGTCTTCTTCAATTTTGCTTGCTTCAAAAATCGGTGAAACCAGAAACTTTTTAAGCAAAATCGGCAGTGAAGCCGTGAAGAAGAGGAGAGAAAAGAGAGGGAAAATGAGAAGATCGTTCTTGCATGTTGGAGAGAGAGAGGACCGAATTATGTGTAAAAAGGGAAAAGAAAAAGTAATATATATTTATTCATTTATTTTCCAAAAATAAATAAAACATATATAATTCCAAACCTTTTCATATTCCATCACTTTTACTTTTAACTTTAAGTCACATCACATCACTTTAATAAAGTGACATGTTGTCAAGTCACATCACTCACTCAAGTGACAATTGATTTGACGCATGATGTGACAAACGATTTGACGCTTGATGTGACTCGCGTGCCGCGCTCGAATTCGAAATGCGAATGCGCTCGCAATCACTCTCGGGCTCGGGTTCGCTAATTCCAAATTAACGAATTTTCCGTCGCGTCGTAATTAAATGATTACGCCTAGCGAAATCACTATTCACGTCGCTAACGAATTAATTCTAAATTAATTCGTTCGCCCGAATTAAAATCTAATTTTAATTCCGCGTCAAAATCCAATTTCGATTAATATATCGAATATATTAATTTATCGATTAATTCCAAATTAATCGTCTCTCTCTCTTTAATTATATTTTATCCCAGATAAAATATCTCCGCAAATAATCCCAGATTAATTTTCTCTCTCATCGAATTAATCCCAGATTAATTCTATCTCTCTCTTCTAATTAATCCCAGATTAATCAAAGTGCGAGTCATACGTCATCGGTGAATCTTCAGGAAGCGACCCATGAGATCTCCGGATATGTTGGCAGTAAATACGATCGTCGGACTGTCCGAACACGTAAAGTACCTCGTACTACGTTTATATCGATTTACAAGACAAGGTTGGCTTCTAGCAAAGCGCCATGCCTACCCAATTCTCCAGAAATATTCTTACAGGAATATATAGATCTGTATCAAGCGTAGTATACCGTAGTATTGTGCATATCGGTCCAGTATCGGATAGTCACGTGCTAGGGCTGGGGCTGGATAAGTGTCTACCCCGTCCGAAGCACATATCGGATGTCTGGTAACATAGTCTCTATAATCGGATATACATGACCTGGTCACAATGTCCCGATTGGTTGCGCAACACTCAAGAGCACTAGTACCGTATCCTGCGTGACATCAACTCCAATATGACTGAAGTGACACTTCCGTCTTGACATCACACCCAATACTCTACGACTCTCTGATAAACCCAGAAGTGGTGTACTCAGAACTTGTTAAAAGTCCCCTACCACCAAAACCAAAGTTTATCGATTATCGTAAGTATTAGCGATGCAAGTCTCAGGTTAAGACTATACACACCTACCTTGATTTCGGCCTCCCATAGACACATAGTCATAATACCAATGGGATTCCGAGGGGTCTATCCAGAGCGAAGCTGTTTCCCCGTACCATCGGTGAAACACGACCTCCTATCGCACTTGCATAAGTATCCAATACTTATATATATGAGAACTATGCCGTTGTGCCCTCACAACGCACACAAGTGCAATACTAGCCTATTCCGCATTATCGATGTCCAGTCTCGATAATACTACGACTAGGGATATTTAATGATTAATCCTTCATGGACTGATACTGTCTCATATCATCTCAATCCAGGAACTAATCATAGGGACCTCTCTTCATTTATATATCTATGGTGATCTAATCACAAATGATGAGAGTGCAATTTCCTTATTACATAGTTAATTTGCTACAACAACACAATGATCTGTGCAAATAGTGACGCTATGGGTCATATTATCCAACATGCATATCCCACAAAGACACTTTTAAGAGCTCTAGGCCCCAATTTGGTCCTTTTAGGATCCAGAACCCTATAAAAGGCCAAACAGCCACATACCCTCAAATAGCCTAAATTAGGCTTTCTACCTTTCAACACTTTATAAGGAGAAGTTTTGGTTTTCTTTGAAGGTATTCTGTTATGCACATGGCAAGCTGTTAATAAAGCTTCCCCCCACAAATTCGTTGGTAATTTTGCATGCATCATCATAGCATTAACCATATCTACCAATGTTCTGTTTTTTCTCTCAGCGAGACCATTTTGTTGCGGGGTATAAGGTGCACTAGTTTGAAGAATCAAACCACATTCTTCACAAAAATTAGAAAATTGAATAGGAAAGTATTCACCTCCTCGATCACTTCGCAGGATTTTAATTTTCCTTTCAATTTGATTTTCCACCAAAGCTTTATAACTTTTAAATATATCAAAAGCTTGATCTTTTGTTTTCATTAAATAAACATGAGTAAATCTGGAATAATCATCTACAAAAATAATAAAATATCTATTTCCGCCCATAGTTAAGTTACCATTTAATTCACAAATATCAGAATGCACAAGTTCAAGTAACTTAGTTGTTCTATCATTCTTTGGGAAAGGTTTCTTGGTCATTTTCTCTTGTATACATGTTTCACATTTTCCATAATTTTCATTCAGACATGGGATCAAATTTTATTTAGACATGAATTTGATTGAGCGAAAATTAACATGTGACAAACGAGTATGCCATAAATTGAATGAAGACTCAACAATATAAGCGGAAACATTAATTTTATTAATACCACATGAATATCCTTGTCCAACAAATACAACCATTTTTTGAAAAAAAATAACTTTTTTTCTGCTTCTAGGACAGCCTTTAAGCCTTTCTTGCACAGTAAATTCGCAGAAATCAAATTTTTCCTCACATCCGGAACATGAAACACATTTGTCAGAATCAATTTCTTTCCCGATGTAAATTGCACTTCGACTGTTCCTTTTCCAAGCACCTTAGCAGTATCATGATTTCCCATCAAGACCATTTCATCTTCTCCTGCAACTTCATAATCCTTGAACAAAATTTAATTGTTGCAAACATGCACCGTGGCTCCAGAATCGTACCACCAATTAGAAGATTTTTCAACTGTCGCCATGTTGCATTCTGTTACCATACTTACTTTAAGTCTTGTAATCATAGCAATAATATCAGAAGAAGAAGACTGTTTTTTAACAACATTTGATTTCTTTTATCCTGCACTTTCTTCCATCTCCATCTTCAACTTCTTCAAGAACCTGCATTCTTTCTTGAAATGGCCCTTTTAACCGCAGAAAAAACATGACTTGTTTTTCTTATTGTTGGCAGAATTATCATTTGAATAATCAACATGTTTCCTCTTATTTCCAGATTGATTACCAGCCTTGTTACAGGTTTTTTTAAACTCAACATTATTCACATTTATATCAGATTCTAAAGAAAACTTATTCTCACGAATACGAGTCTCTTCTTCAATTCGAATATGCTTTATAATCTGATCAATTGTGAAATCTTCAGAAGTGTGTAACAATTTTTTCCTGTAATCATTCCAAGTGGTAGGCAATTTTGCAATTACAGCAGCCACTTGAAGTGGTTCAGACACTTCTACTTTTAAATCTTTGAGTCTAGACACCAAAACAAGTAATTCATCCACTTGATCCATCACAGACTTATTATCCGACATGTGAAATTCGAAAAACTTCATACTAAGAAATCTGTATGTACCTTGTTTTACAGATGTGTATTTGTTCTCCAGAGCCCTCCATATTTCTTATGGGGAATTGATTGAACGAAACATATCATACATCCTGTTAGACAATGAATTCAAAATAAATCCTCTGCAGCGAACTTCATCTTCCTCACGTTTCTTGCGGGATGCCTTGACTTCCTCAGTGTCTTTATCAGATGGCAGAGGAATCTCTGGCAGAGCAGTGCTTAATAGATATGCAACACCCAATTCAGTGAGTAAGAATAGCAATTTGTCTTTCTAGCGAGTGAAATTCGTTCCATCAAAACGATCTAACTTGACCACATCAGGATTAAACATCTTGTTGAATACAGAGTCAGAACCAGAACCAACAGCAGCCTCCATTGTTTGATAATTCCTTTAAGATTGTTAGAAAATAGAACAAACAATATTGATGAAGGCTTTGACGTGTATTCACTTTCCTTAAAGGAATTATGCCCCCACTATGTTGCTACCGGATTGATGGCAGTTCCTTCATGATATACAAATTTTCATGCCATTGTTTAGGAGCTTGTTTTCAAACAACACCCCTATAGACGTGATTCTTGCTACATGAGCATATGTATAAAAATAGTCAATCCCTTCATTTTGTCTAAAACCTTTAGCAACTAGTCTTGCTTTGAAGGTCTGTAGAGAACCATCGGTATTATATTTTCTTCTAAACACCCATTTGCATCCAATGGGTTTAGAACTGGGAGGTAAATCAACCAAAACCCATGTACCATTTGATAAAAGAGAATCCATTTCATCATTTATGGGCTCTTTCCAGAAAGCAGAATCTATTGAACTCATAGTTTCACTATAAGTTTTAGGATCCCCTTCCAAATTTAAAACAAATGATATTTTATTTAATTTAAACCTCATCTCTATTTCCTTCAACCAAGAAAACTAGTGCTTGCGAAGAGATAAAATCAGAACCAAAGTTCTTCTCTTTTTTAACTCTTTGAGTCCTCATAGGTTCAATGGGTGACTCAATTATTTTCCGTTTGTTAGAAGAAGAACTAGGATTCATGTTGGTGTCTTGTGTTGCCGTAGGCTCATAAATTTCTCTATTTGATTGTGGATTGACGTTTGAGTTATTAAGAAAGCTTGTTTCTAAAAACTTAACATCTCTAGATTCTATAATAAAACCATAATCTAAATCCAGTAATCTATAAGCTTTTGAATTTTCTGTATATCCCACAAAGACACTTTTAAGAGCTCTAGGCCCCAATTTGGTCCTTTTAGGTTCCGAAAGCTTATAAAAGGCCAAACAGCCCCATACCCTCAAATAGCCTAAATTTGGCTTTCTACCTTTCAACACTTCATAAGGAGAAGTTTTGGTTTTCTTTGAAGGTATTCTGTTATGCACATGGCAAGCTGTTAATAAAGCTTCCCCCCACAAATTCGTTGGTAATTTTGCATGCATCATCATAGAATTAACCATATCTACCAATGTTCTGTTTTCTCTCTCAGTGAGACCATTTTGTTGCGGGGTATAAGGTGCACTAGTTTGAAGAATCAAACCACATTCTTCATAAAAATTAGAAAACTGAATTAGAAAGTATTCACATTCTCGATCACTTCGTAGGATTTTAATTGTCCTTTCAAATTGATTTTCCACCAAAGCTTTATAACTTTTATATATATCAAAAGCTTGATCTTTTGTTTTCATTAAATAAACATGAGTAAATCTGGAATAATCATCTATAAAAGTAATAAAATATCTATTTTCGCCCCTAGTTAAGTTACCTTTTAATTCAAAAATATCAGAATGCACAAGTTCAAGTAACTTAGTTGTTCTATCATTCTTTGGGAAAGGTTTATTGGTCATTTTAGCTTGTATACATGTTTCACATTTTCCATAATTTTCATTCACACATTGGATCAAATTTTATTTAGACATAAATTTGATTGAGCGAAAATTAACATATGATTTTAATTTTCCTGTAAAATTGATTTTCGTAATCATAACAACATATCAGAAAGCTATAAGTCTTGCAATCATAGCAACAATATCAGAAGAAGAATACTGTTTTTCAACTACATTTGCTTTCTTTTGTCCATCACTTTCTTCCATCATCAACTTCTTCAAGAACCTGCATTCTTTCTTGAAATGGCCCTTTTTACCGCAGAAAAGAGAATGACTTGTTTTTCTTATTGTTGGCAGAATTATCATTTGAAGAATCAGCATGTTTCCTCTTATTTCTAGATTGATTACCAGCCTTGTTACCAGGTTTTTTTAGACTCAACATTATTCACCTTTGTATCAGATTCTAAAGCAAACTTATTCTCACGAATACGAGTCTCTTCTTCAATTCGAATATGCTTTAAAATCTAATCAATTGTGAAATCTTCAGAAGTGTGTAACAATTTTTTCCTGTAATCATTCCAAGTGGTAGGCAATTTTGCAATTACAGAAGCCGAAACAGTCCCCGAGCAGCCCCCGAACTGCAGTGAATTATTGGACTGTTTTACACCCGTTACACAAGCGAACTACGCACAAACCAGTCCACTTTAGGCGTGAACTGAAAGAGTATTTAAGGTCTGATTTAATCCCTCAAAAACAGTCCCAACTCAGCCCCAAAACGTCCCCAAAGAGTTTCCCAAAATCCCGAATTAAAACGAAACAAAACGTGCCCCGAATCAAGAGGCAAAGGTGTGGCAATAATCCAAAATAAGGCCTCACTATCGTGACCAATATGAAAGGAGGAAGAGGATGATTTGTTCATCACCACAAAGTCTTATGTGCTATGTCTCGTTACACTCACAAAACAAATCCCTAAACGATTTAGAGATTCAATCACACACTTATTCTATTTTTCTTCTTTTGTTTTTCAATGGAGTTTCTCAACTTTTGAGAGAATTGTAGATAAGAAGAATAAGGAGGCTAGGGTTGCTTGAATGAGAGAGAGAGTCAAAAGAAAATCAAGTTTTCCTTTTATACTTAGGTCAATTTTGTTTCACCAAAAACAAAAGCAACCAATCCCCTCCCTATAGTGAAATTCGGCCAAGGCTAGGATTTGGATTAAATTTTGTAACATCAAAACTTAATTACCATAATTAAAAAGATGTTATAAAATTGATTAAACAATAATCCTTATTGAAAGTCATAACTTCCAATAATAATGCAAAGGATTATTTTGTTTCCAAAATAAACAAATCATTTCCCTTATAGTCTAAGGAATTCGGCCATGCCCTATATTCCTTCATTAATTTTGTAACAATATTATTTACTTTCCATAAAATCAATATATGTTACAAATTAAATGTATGATTAATATTTTGAAAGTCATTACTTCCAAAATTAAATCAAGGGTTTCCAAAACCCATAACATAGAAATTACAATCTTAGCCTTATTAAATTATATCATATATATAATTCAATATTTTTATATTTAATAACTATCATATAATTATTAATACCATACATTAACTTTTAACATATAGTTTCAAGTGTGACATAATTGATATTATTAATCATATTAATAATATTTATTCTTTGTGAGTATATAATTGGACTATCCAATTATATTAACTTCGCTATAGTATATCGAGCTAGCACGGGGACCAAATGGACCTACGGTTCCGAGCTCCAATAATCTCGAAATATTAATTAAGCTCTTAATTAAATATTCTGAATTATTAACTTCGGGTTATTCCACTAAAAACCCGAAGTTGCACTCTCGTTGCCGTAGATGAAATATTAAGCCGAACCAAGTCGGTGTCCACCGATATAGTCATTGCATATGAATTTACCCTTCACGAGTATCTCATAATTAGAGTCGGGTCATAATGTCCTTTATACCCCTCTAATTATTTTTACCTTAAGTTCCATTGATTCTCTAATGAACGATTTATTCATAACTATTATGAATATTAATCTTTCTATTCGTAATAGAAAAACTTGAGCGCTCAAATTGTTCAAGTACCGAATCAACCCTTAATAAAGATACTCATCTACTTCTCGCAAGAAGGAGTGAACTCCATGTCTATGTAAAACGTTCCTAGCTAAAAAACAAACTGTGCCCCCAAAGTAAGTAGCTATTGGTCAGGACTGCTACACCAACCTCACCTTTGTAAATCAAAGGACACAGCCTGCCATGCAGGAGTTCGTAGCACACTCAGGATTAAGATCAATCCATATATGACCATCAAGTAGATTGAAATGACTTTCTTTGCTTAACGGAAATTATAAGAATGTCATTTCTATCTGGGTCCGGTCCTATATGATCGCATCATACAAGGTGCCTCCATTCTCATGTCTCTACATGTACGATCCGGATCAAGATCGCCATACAAATATAGAATGGACCGCAACTATAGATAAACCGCAAACAAAGTACCCGTTTTGTTTGCTTTCTATGGACTATTTAAGATTACTAACTTCAGACTTAAATCCTCTTGTATATGACACTCATATACTAAGTCTGAAGGTACATAAGTAATCTAGGGTATTTAAGAAGATATATAATATGCGAAAATTAAACAAACAATTTGATAAATGAATAATGCATTGTTTTATTTCAAAACACATGAAACTGTTTACATCACATGTAGCTCTAGGGCATATATCCCAACAACTTGTTCGTAGTATCAAACCTTATGTTCCAAGATCTAGATGCTTGCTTAAGTCCATAAATGGACCTTTGCAACTTGCAAACCTTTTGCTCTTGACCTTGGGTTATGAACCCCTCTGGTTGTACCATATAGATAATTTCATCAAGATTGCCATTCAATAATGCAGTCTTGACATCCATTTGCCAAATATCATAGTCATAATATGCGGCAATGGAAAGAAGAATCTTGATGGATTTAAGCATGGCTACTGGCGAGAAAGTTTCTTCATAGTCAACTCCCTCTTTTTGGGTATAACCCTTTTCCACTAGTCTGGTCTTGAAAGTCTATACTTTCCCATCTATTCCTATTTTTCTCTTGTAGATCAACTTGCAACCTATGGATTTTACTCCATTAGGTTGGTCTACAAGTTCCCAGCTGAGGTAAAGTACATAGACTCCATCTCGAGGTTCATGGCTTTGAGCTATTCCTCTTTATCAGTATCTTCCATTGTACTGTGATAGGTCAATGGATCATCAATACCATCACAAGATGCAACAACTTGCACCTGACCATTTCCTAGATAGCGTTCAGGTTGTCTTACAACCCTCCCACTATGTCTAGGTGGTATGGTATCCTGATAAACTTGCATCTGAATTTTAGATGTAGAAGGTGTAATATCTTTGTCAACATTTGACAATGGTGTATTGGTCATACCAGCAAGTAACTCCTCAAGTAACACTTTACTTCGAGGTTTGAACTCTCTAATATAGTCTTCCTCAAGGAATATAACATTTATCGACACAAATACTTTATTATCTTCTGGACTATAAAAGAATCCACCCCTAGTTTCCTTAGGATAGCCTACAAATAGGCACACCTGTGAACGTGGTTCCAACTTAGTAGTTTTGTTCTTTAGCACATGTGCCGGACACCCCCATATGCGAAAATATCGCAAACTAGCTTTACGACCATTCCACAATTCTAAGGGAGTCTTAGAAATAGACATAGAAGGAACTACATTCAGGATATACATTTCAGTTTGCAATGCATACCCCCAGAATGAACTAGGTAAAGTGATATAACTAAACATTGATCTCATCATGTCTAGTAGGGTGCGACTTCTCCTTTCTGCAACACCATTTTGTTGTGGTGTTCCAGGTGCTGTGAGCTGTGAAATAATTCCATGCTCAACTAAGAATTCCTCGAAATCTCTATCAAGGTATTCTCCTCCACGATCTGATCGTAGAATTTTGATGCTTTTACCTAACTGGTTCTCAACCTCAGCACGATACTCTTTGAACCTTTCAAATGTATCTGACTTGTGATGAATTAGGTAAACATACCCATATCTGGAATAATCATCAATGAAAGTGACGAAGTATTCAAAACCGCCTCGGGCTTTTACATTCATCAGTCCGCAAACGTCCGAATGTATTAGCTCAAGTGTTTCTTTGGCTCTTATCTCATTTCCAGTAAAAGGTCTCTGGGTCATTTTGCCTTATTGACAAGATTTGCAAACAGGTAAAGTATCGAGTTTTAACTGATTTAAAACTCTGTTCTTAATTAGTCTATCTATCCGATCAAGGTTAATGTGACCAAGTCTAAGGTGCCATAAATAGGTATCATCATGAGAAATCTTTTGTCGTTTAGTTTTAGATCTTTCAATCTTAAACATTTCAGTATTAAATAGTGATTCATGTATTAACAGCCTTAATACATTTAGATTATTTTCGAAGTTTCCTCTGCATATCTTTAAATCCATTTATACTAATAATAACTGACTTATTATTAAATAAAAAATAGAAAAAACACATTCCATAAGTTTTGTTATAGAAATGAGATTCCTGCGAAAACCAGGAATATATAGCACACCATTTAAACATAAATAATTATTATTAAAGTTTAACTTGGAATCTCCCACTCCTTTTGCTGAAACAACATCCCCTGTCCCAACTCTCATGGTAAAGCTACCTTCAGCAAGGTCCCTTCATGAGTCAAGTAGCTGCAAAGAACAACAAACATGGTTAGTGGCACCAGAATCAACAATCCATATAGATTTAACATCCTCCACCAAAAGAGACTCAATGACAAGTAAATCGTATTTACATGTATTCTTTTTCTCTTTAAGCTCTACAAGATATTTTGGACAATTCATTTTTCCAATGCCCTTGTTGTTCAAAATGGACTCATTTTCCTTTGGCTTCGATTCATTTGGAGCTTTTGTTGTTATTCTTTTTCATTGGTTTTGCCTTTGCCTTCCAATTACCTTTATTCATCTTCTTTGCAGATTTAGAAGATTCGACAACATTTTCCTCGGTATTGGGCCTACGAGAACCATTCATAACGGACTCGTAATTGGTGAGCTCATTCAGCAATTCAGTCAACGTGAAAGTCAACTTGTTCATAGAAAAATTGCTCTTAAACTGCAAGAAACTCTTCGGAAGGGTTTTCATGATCATTGTCACCTGGCTTTGCACATTAATACGTGCACCATGGTTTTCAACCATATTAAGATGAACCATCATCCTTAACACATAGTCTCGGAGTGATGTTCCTTCCTTCATTCTAGTGGTCAATACAGAGGCAATTGCCTCATGTTGTTGTCGGTCTGAAGGTTTCCTAACATGTTTTGTAATGACTGCATTATCATTCATGTTGTCGCCATTGGCTCATGCTGTACAGCAAGAACCTCATACATGATGCTATCAAATAGCTATAGGCTTTCTCATCAGCTTTAATCCAATTGTAATAGGCATTAATGTTAGGGATATGCCATATACCCAACTTGTGGATGGGCTATATGTACATGTATTTGCAATATTTTCATTAATTAATAAAATGGCAATCTTTATTATACGTGTCTTACATAAATTATATGAATCATCAAACACTGTAATAAAGCCCTTGGAGTAATAAGATGATGGCTTCCACGCCTTATGAGAATCATTACTCTCAAACGTTCCTAGTCATAGTTTTGTGAATAATCTGGGTGTTCACAAAGCGGAGAGACTAGCATGATGATATGATCCGCCCTTAAGTGGGGTAGCTGATCTCATAGGCAACTAGCGGAGATCCGTTCGCTTGGTGTATCACATGGATGCATGAGTTGCTGGTGTCCATCGAACTGACCGCCGAAAGTTTTCACATGGAATGTTTATCCTATGTGTCTGTGAGAACTTTCATGTATCGATTGTATGACTAGTCCTTAGACTTGAGGTCTTTACAATCTTATGTGTGAATCAAATGACTTTGACATTCTCCTTCCCCGGTTCAAAAGATCCGGTCATAATGGTATGATTGGCTCATTTGTTGAAACACATAAAGTTTGTAAAGATACAACAGAGAATCGCCACTCTCTCGGATATATTTTCTTTTAAGAGTAGTATTCCAGTTTGCGGGTTGATATGTGTGATCAGTGCTTGAGACTGGGGCCGCGGCGGAAGAATCATGTGAGATTCTTGGGTTAGCCAGATTCATGACATTATCAACATCATACCTTTGACTATATGGGTAGAAAATTTCCATACCCTAGGTCAAACGATGGGGATACAGTGAGGCGATAGACCGTATCATATGTAAATCGCATACAGAATGGGATTATCTCTCCTTCTCATTTGAGGGCCTTGGCATGTTGCTAGATGTCAACCTTGGTCATTGAAATCGAACAAACATCTGATCGGAGGATAATTTATGTTTGATTAAATTATCACGATTCATTTCATGTCCAACTTGAGGGGAACCCAAAAGATCATACACAACAAAGTCGAAATTAATGGTTAACAGTGCATAGTACAAATTTAACAGCATATATGATTGCTGTAGGAATTGTTCATAAATGGTTCAATGTGTTTAATTATTGAAAAGATCATTTATGAGGTTCCAAAGTGGCTTAGGGATTGGTGAATGACGATAGGGGCACTTTGGGAATTGGAAAAATGAATAAGAAAATAAATAAATAAATCGGCGTTTTTTTTTTGAATTCCAATTCGGCCCAAACTCTTATTAGAGTTTTATAATCTCATTAAACCATTATATTATGATCCAATGGCTAAGATTTAATTAGCATTTATCCAATATCGGATTCTTAATTAATTTTGTTGTCTTTGGAGCACCTATATAAACCCAAAGAATTCTTTACAAATTTTACACCAAAACCTTACATATCTTGGGTTTATATAAGTGAGCAACTCTAAAGTTTAAGAGTAAGCCACTGATTTTGAGGATCCTTAAGCCTATTGACTAGAGGAATCTCAAGTTAAAAGTTTTGAGGTATTTGCCTAGGCTAGTACCAATGGCAAAATACCCGTGCACTCAAGGCGTAGTCTTGCCGTTGAGTTTTGGCTTTGGTGTGTGCACCTTTGGAGGCCACACACTTGGGTGGCTCTTTGGAACGTGGAAGAGCTTCCTGAGTTCGAGAAAAGCTTGTAGATTGGAGGGAGGACTGGAGGAGTCTTCGATTCAAGTAAGTCTTTTTCTTTCTTTATTTTAATTAGAGTTCTTATGATAGTTAGCATGTTTAGGTTTATGTTCTTTGTATGTTTTATGAGAATTCATAATTAAATATTAATCAAAGTTGTATGATTAGAATTGGCATGATTATTTTAGGGTGCAAGCATCAAGAGACTTTCTAAGGAAATAGATAGTGTATTGTTTATCCATTAGCTAAGTAATTATTTCGTGATGAACTTAGAGATTATTACCTTTAAGGCTAATAAATATAAATCACTTGTTTATAATAAAACAAATTATAAAAGATACAAGTGGGGTGAGGCCAAGTCGTTAATAAAACTTTCCAACTAAAGTTAATTTAACCAAATGTATTACTAGAGTTAGATAATGATTTGGTGTCTTCCTTCACTCACTACCTTTTATAGCCAAAAGGAAAAGCTGTGAAGACATCTAGATAATCATTTACTCAAAGCTTACCTTAAAGCATATTGAAAGTGTTGGACTAATTTGGAGGATCTATTGTTTATTCCTGTCACCAAGGCAATAAGAGCCTAAGAGGTAAGGGTATTTAAGATAGTTCGCTCCACCCTCTCTCTGGGGAATTTTCAATAGAGGAATCCATTTGATAGTTATTCACTTAAGCTTGATAAAATCCTCAATAATAATTTAAGTCTATAATTTTCCTCCCATTGTAAAGTATAGACCCAAATGGCTTAAACCGTATTGGCAGGACTAGGCTTTACCAGACTGACCAATACCAATTTGTCCCTAAATCGTACTATTGACAATGGTTTGACTTTTCTGAGTCATAAGACGCAGCGACCCTTATGCGTGCTCTTATAACTTAATGGCAAGGATTGGGTGTCCACAAGGACTAGAATAAGCTATGGCATGTTTGATTGCCCAACCTAATGATCAAGGAATTGTGATTTATATCATAAATTGGTTGGGAACCTACCTAATTATCGTATTTTATAACGATCGGCCCTAGTCGGAGTTGTGAAATGATGATAATGGGATCCTTGCCCACAAGAAATCTATCATATTGGGGTTGATGCGATTTGCTTAAAATTTTAAAATAATTTAGTGAGAGCAACTTCATAATATTAAAAGCCCATGTTATTATGAAACATTAATGAAAACATATTCCTAATTTTAACATTCTCTCTTAACAGGTGGGTTAAAATATTTCACAAACATTCAAATGGCAAACAGAATATCACTTTGTTCCATCCTTGATGAGCATAAGCTCAAAGAGGACAACTACAATGACTAGTTTATAAACCTTAAAATTGTCTTACGACAAGAAAAGATTTTCAATGTTCTTGAAAGACTATTTCCCCCTGAACCCACAGAAGATGCTGGCCAAAATACATTTGATGCTTGGAAGAAACACGTCGATGATGATGAGCAAGCAGTTTGCATAATGCTTGGCTCTATGTCGGACGAACTTCAGAAAGCTCACGAAGATATGGATGCTCAAACCATCATCTTTCACTTGAAGGAGTTGTATGCAACCTCCGTTACCGTGAGATTCCAAGTGTCATGTGCCTTATTCCAAACAAGGTACAATGAAGGATCTGTTAGTGGACATGTGCTTAAAATGATTAGCCACATTTAAAAATTGTCCAACCTTGGGTTCATCATGGATCATGAGATAGGTCACGATCTAATTCTTCAGTCCTAACCAAAAGACTTCTCTAACTTTATTATGCAGTTTCATCTGTCTAATAAAGAAACTACTTTAGCAGAATTGCACAATCTAATAAAGCAAGCAGAGAAGGACTTGAAACCGGAGCTTAAAACCTCCGTCATGCTTACGGGTACAGACCTGAAGCCATGAGGCCCAAAGAAAAATAAGGGCAATGCCAAGGCTCCAGATCACCTAAAGCCCAATGGTAAGGTGGAGAAGAAAATGGGAAAGGGGAAATGTTTCTTTTGTGGAAAGAAAGATCATTGGAAGAAAGACTGCAGATCCTTGAAAGCCAAGGAAGCTAGGGAAGCCCAAGAGGCTAAGAAGCCCAATGCTTCAGGTATGTTGTATATGATTAAACTATATTCTCAAAACTCTGAACCTTATACCTGGGTGCTTGACACCGGTTGTGGGACTCACTTGTGTAACAATGTGCAGGGCCTGAGAAACAGTAGGAGACTCCGTCATGGGGAGGTTGACTTACGCATGGGTAATGGAGCAAAACTGGCTGCATTGTGCGTGGGGACTTATTCAATAGTTTTGCCGAATGGTTTAGTTTTAGACTTAGAAGATTATGTTTATGTACCTTCTCTAGTAAAGAACATCATTTCAATTTCTTCTTTATGTAATAAAGGCTTTTCATGCCTAATAAGTTGTAATGAATGTTCTATTTATTTCAATGAAATAAAATATGGAGATGGTATTTTGAATAATGGTATATATGTCTTACAAACTAACAAAGAATGTTCAACCTCTAACATATACAACGTTAACTCGAATAATCTCAATGAATCACTTCTATGGCACAGTCGCTTAGATCATATCAATGAAACAAGATTAACTAAGCTACATAAGGATGGGTATTTCAGACCCTTCAAATATTACCTTATGGAACTTGTGAGTCTTGTTTACTTGGTAAAATGACCAAATTACCCTTCAAAGGTAAATGATAGCGTTCATCGGAGACATTAGAACTCATACACTCTGATGTATGCAGACCAATGTCAGTCACCGCTAGAGATGGATTCTCCTATTTCATTACCTTTATCAATGATCACTCGTGATATGGGTATGTGTACCTTATGCGGTACAAATCTGAAGCCTTTGAGAAATTTAAAGACTTCAAAGCTGAAGTAGAAAACCAGCTTAATAAAAGTATTAAGTCACTACGGTCTGACCGAGGTGGTGAATACTTAAGCGACGTATTTCAAGATTACTTGAGATAAAATGGCATTATTTCCCAGTGGACTCCTCCGGGAACTCCACAGCATAATGGGGTCTCCGAAAGGAGAAATCAGACATTATTAGATATGGTTCGATAAATGATGCCAGACACGGATCTACCTCTTTCATTTTGGGGTCTTGCTTTAGAAACTGCAACACTACTACTAAACCAAGTTCCTTCCAAGACTGTTAGTCAAACACCATATGAGTTATGGTCTGGGAAACGTCCTAGTCTTAGTTATCTTAGAGTTTGGGGATGTGACGCATATGTTAAGCTCACACAAACTAACAAATTAGATGATAGGGCAGTTAAATGTAAGTTTGTAGGATATGCCTTGAACTCAAGAGCATACGTGTTCTACGTCCCAAATGAACAAAGAACATTTGTCTCACGAAATGCTAAATTTCTAGAGAATGAATTCCTTCTCAAGAAATATAGTGGGAGTAGACTTGACATCGATGAGGTACCAGAAGAAAAAACTAACATAGAACTAAACCCCAGGCCCCTCAAAAGGGTAGCGATGGAATAACCACAAGGTTATGAACTTAGAAGGTCTGGTATGGAAAGATATGAGCCTGGAAGATATGGTTTCCATATTGATAAGGAACATGATCAGGTCATTGATAATGACGATCCCACCAGTTATGATGAAGCAATGCGTGATATTGATTCAGTCAAGTGGCTTGAGGCCATGAAATCTGAAATAGACTCTATGTATCACAATCAAGTCTAGGACTTGGTAGATGTACCTGAATGGAGAAAACTCATAGGCTGCAAGTGGATTTACAAGCGTAAAAATGATGTAGAAGGCAACATCCAAACCTATAGGGCTAGGTTGATGGCGAAAGGTTATAGACAAATTCAAGGAATTGACTATGACGAAACCTTCTTGCCTGTTGCAATGATAAAGTCCATTCGAATTTTACTGGCACTAGCTGCACACTTTGATTATGAGATTTGGCAGATGGATGTCAAAATAACTTTCCTTAATGGGAACCCGTATAGGTGACCGGCGTAAACACACACGTATAACGCAAGCGCACGTATCGTTCAAGTAGTAAAAATATCGTTCCCACGAGGACTTAATTCCTACTGTTGTTATTAATTATTGAATCTATTTATTTACAAATATCTAATTGAGGGTGAAGAGAATGATTGTTTGATTGGTTGAAAGTGGTTTTACAAAATAAATAAATAAATAAAAGACAAAAGAAAATACTAAGGAAAATAACAAAAGACACAAAGATCTAGGGTCGTGAATCATTCTAATATCATTTAAAATATGAAGTGGTTATTTTATGTTTGTGTAATAAATCGGTTTACTAACCTGGAACACTAAATTATGCAAAAGCCTCTGTTGATGGTCAGACGCAAATACCCAGTTTAACCCAATTGAACCATATGTCTATGTCAACCAAATTATCTGGATTCATTAAGTTTAAGTTCCAATTATGGCTACCCCCGCCCGACAGGTATATTCCTATCCTGTAAGGAAATCTATTAAAGGGTTATCTATCCTCAAGGAAGATCGTGGGCTATTAAGTCTAAGGCTGAAACCTAAAATCCCTATGTCTAGTTCATTTTAGATTTACCACATCAATTTTATTGGTGATCAGACAACAAGAAGCATTAAGCTTAAGACTTAATAAGTAAACCTTTAAATTACCCAAACTATAAAATTACCCCTTATAAACCGGTGATATTAGAATTCATCACAACCCCAGATAACTAACACATAACTAGGGCTAGTAACAACTTAAAAGTAAAAGACATAAAGTAAAAATACTGAAAAGTAAAAGACATAAAATAAAACTGAAAAGTAAAATAAAATAAAATGCTAAGGTAAAAGGAATTACTTTTACTACTACTAATTTAGATATCTCCCATAAAATAATATATAAACTTGTGATTCTTTTTCCAACCAGCCATATAGGCGGTAACCTGATTAAGTCAAATTAAGTCCAACCAGCCATAAAGGCGGAACCAAAATTAAATTACCAACCGACCAATCTGGCGGTATCCTTTATTAGTCAGGTTTAAATCAGATTAAAATGAATTACCAACCACCAATCTGGCGGTATCCTTTTTAAGTCAATATTTTAAATAGTGAATATATTATTTTTAAGGGAGATTAATCTAAATAGTAACAGTAAAAGAATTACCTTTCACCCTAGCTGGGGGAGTTACCTCCTCATGGTAAATAGTAAAAACTGTAAAAAGTAAAAATTAAATTACTATTATTACAAAATGTAATTAAAATTATTTACAAAACTAAAAACTAAAAATAAAAAAAAAACTAAAAACTAAAGAATCTAGAGAGAGAAACTCTCTCTTTAGAAAGAATTTAAGAGAGAGGAAGGTGCAATGAATTCTGAAATCTCGAGCTCAATTTATAGGCCTCGGTAGGATCCAGCGTCGCGACGCCAGGTCTCAGCATCGCGACGCCAGATTTGTCGACGTGGCACGCTCTGGTTCGCTGGTTTGAAGATTCTGGATATGCTGATAAGATGACACGTGGCAGAGTGGTTGGGCTTCAATTATTGTGACACGTGGCGGCTTCTGATTGGTCGCTGAGATTCTTATCCGCCACGTGTCAGATAAGGATAGGATATCCAATAATTGATGCTGACGTGGCGATGACATGGCGGTGACGTGGCGACACGTGGGAAAGAGACTGTCGGCACCATAGAATTGCGACACGTGTCACTTCCTGATTGGCTGATGATGATGTGGCACGACACGTGCACTGTTCGGCGCATTTTAGACGTCGCGACGCTGAACGCTTGGCGTCGCGACGCGCTTAAGACCAAAATATCCCTGTTGACGCATTTTTGTCCGTTTTTGCCCCAAATTGCCTCCAATGCTTTCCAAACTTTATTTATCTGCAAAATAACACAAAATACATCAAAACGTTCACAAAACTCGAGAAACTATACGAAATATTAGGTCAAATGAGTGGGAATAAGTGATATAAATACCACTCATCACACCCCCAAACCTAACATTTTGCTAGTCCTCGAGCAAAACATAAAATAAAATAACATGAAAATAAAATTAACTAAGCCACTTTCGTAGGGATCACGGTTGCATTTAGCGTATGCAACAAGCCTTTAAACCCCTAGGTGTCCCTAGTGGACGAGTTGTAGTCTCGTGAGGGTTTACAGCAATGATACCCACAAACATTTTTACAAAAGTAAAAAGTTAGTTAAAACTAATGCACACAAAAGCAAAAAGACAAGCGAAAAGAGAATAAAGATGTTAGTGACTAATCAGGTGAAACTTCTACTCCAAGTTACTAGTTGCTTTGTTTTATTCTAAATTACTGAATAGTAAATTCTCCGATTATTTTTACCATTCTCCATATACACAGCCAACAAAATATTAATCAACTCATTTTTGCCCACAACAGTCATAAGTGCAGTTGATAAGAGAGTATATTTTTGTCCTAAAGTTTTATCAAATTTCACACCTTTTTATAGCAATGGAATAATTTTTCAGATTTTCTGATTTTTCTTTGATTTTTCACTTTTCTATTTTTTATTTATATACAATATCTTCCATCTATGTAACGAGTGTTGGGTCGGTGACTCCCAAACCAGTTGGCTTTAGGGCACCAGGTGTTAAGACACCCCTACAGACTTAATTACTCAGACTTCAGATATATATATTTTTGCTGCATCTTCGATCCATGTAACGAGCTTTGGGCCAGTGACTCCCAAACTAGTTGGCTTTAGGGCACTAGGTGTTAAAACACCCTTACAAACTTAATAACTCGGATCTCAAACGTTTTTTTTTTTTTTTTTTTTTTTTTTTTTACTCCACTGCTTTTTGAGATGTTTCCTCCAATTAAACTAGAGCACTGAATATTACAAACTTTTCAATTTTAGCTCATGTCTGTATGTTACTATATATGTTGATAATATTTGCTAACTGAACATATGAAGATCCATTTTAGTCCGTTTTAAGGAGAATTCACAAATTAAATAATTCAAAATAAAATAAACAAAAATTAATTTGTTTCGAAAATAGGCTTGAGATACGTCTCAGGAGTGGAAACTCCTTACTCGGCTATCTCTTACCAATTTCACCTTTTTTTAGTCAAAATAAAAACACAAAATATTTTTGTAATTTTTGAAAATTTTCAATTTTTTTTTGTATTTTCGAAAATTTTGGACTAAAAAATAAAAACAACACACAAACTAAAAACAAGGTACTGATCAACTAATTCCTCCCCCAAACCTAAATGAGACATTGTCCCCAATGTCTTAAACAGTAAAAGGAGAGTTAAGAAGGTCGTACCTGGTTAGCTGAAATCTACAGGAAATTAAAGGTTAAGATCCATATTAATTCGACGCCTCTTACCACGATCGTCCTCGGACCAATTTATCTTTGAAAGAATAGGGTCAACTCGTGGTTCATAGGCTATAAGTTGGTCTATTAGATCGGGAGCAGTTCTGGCAGAGTAAAGAGGAGTTCTTTCACAGGTTTTGACACGAACCCATTTCTCCGAGCATCATCAAGAAACACACAAAGAAAATCATAAAATCCATCAACATTAAACAGTCCAAGCGGTTTCTGGTGTATGTTCAGGTTCGCCCAAGATAGAACTATAAAAATTTCCTCTAATGTACCCAAGCCACCTGGCAAAGCGATAAAAGCATCAGCACAGTTAATCATTTCTACCAATCGTTCAGACATACCTGGCACGATCAGTTCCTCTCCGTTTGATGATCCAATAAGATTTGCTTCTGCCAAGGGTTTTGGGATGATTCCCAAAACGTTATTGCCTCCTTCCTGTACAACCTTTGAAATGATCCCCATAAGTCCAAGATTGCCTCCGCCATATATTAAGTGCATATTCCTTGCTGCTAAGACTCGACCCAATTCCTGTGCTGCTTCTACGTATTGTGGTTTAGTACCAACACTAGTACCGCAAAACACACAGATGTTTTCAACTCGTCTTCTTGAAGTGGCTTCCATTTTTTTTATGTATTTCTTTTTCAAATCAGGATGCCTTCAAAAGTGTAATGACGGCTGAATTTATAGTACCTGAAAAAGGGTGAGTAATAATAGCACTAATATCTTCCAGAGGACGATTGTTAGCTAAACAACAAAAGAAATCGTGAAAGGTCAAAAAGTCTGGATCATGTCTACGAAAATAAAGATAATTACAATAGAAAAGCGAATCAAAGCAATAATTAAGACAACGGAATTGTGTACGCAATACGCTACGTTTGGTATATAAATCCATTAGGATGCGTTTCAAGAATCCATTCATTATTCAGCCATGGCTAATGAATTAGCTTTCATTTTTTCCAAACACCATTCCTTCTGTCTAAAAATGCTCCATTTGTGCTTTTCCCTAAAAATAACACACAAAATTAAAAAGTTCACACAAAATATGAAAACAAATATTACAACAAATTGCATGGGTTGCCTCCCTGCTAGCGCTAAATTTTTCGTCTTCAGCCAGACGTGACTGAAATTCATCTGTTAAGGAGGTTTCAATGTCGTTTTAGATGTCCGATCAAAAACAATCCCGTGAGCGTTGCTTTTGAAGGGTCTCTTCCAACGGTAAGGTGGCAAAAAGAGTTTTGTCCCATTCAGTGCTCGTGCCACTTTTTTGCTCGTTGTTGTTCCAGTGATTCCTGCAAAGAAATAAAGAAAATCAGGAGGTCTTATATGGTGCTTGACTTGGAATGGAAGTTCCATTCTGTCAAGCTTCTGGGTGATATCTTTGATTTGTACTCCCCAAAACAGCGATGTTTCTCCTGAATGCTCTGGATCTTTATTAAGGTCAGACATTTTCTCCTCTATTTGCTCTGCTTCTTGCTCCACCTTTTCTTCACAGATGTATTGTAAAATTTTTGTATTCAGCTCTTCATCTGTCATCTGTGAAATACATGCTCCATAAGTATCTGCCTGAGGATGTAAAGATGTTTTTGTCATTAGGTTTTCATCCTCTGATACGACTGGAATTGATGGTTCAGATAGATCTTCTTCAAACATCATGGTAAAGCATGCTCCAAGATCTTCATTTTGAGGATTGAAAGTTTGATCCTCCGTTGTTGGTACAGTTGGTACAAATAGATCAGCTTCATCCTCGTCAGAATCTGAATAATAAAAGTCAAATTGAGACTTTGCCGGTTCGGGCTCCTGAACTGATACCTCTGGTTGTTGATACTGCTCAGCCTCCTCCTCTATTGAAGTGTCATTGTGAAATGATTGGTACTCGAAGGCTTCATCAGTGTCATCTGAAACTGGTTCTTGAGGTATGTAGTCCTGGTTTTCTGTGAATTGTCTCATTTGATCTGTCATCATTTGAAGGATTTCTGATTGTCTCCGAATTTGTGCATCTAATTGAGCTTCCTGTTCTACGAGCCAATCTTTGAGCATGTGAATCTTTGATGGTTCTGATTGTTGATGGAAATCATAGGTAGATGGTGGATAAGATGAAAAATGTGGTTATGTGAAATGTGATGGCTCGTCATACCATGAAGGATCTTGATAGCTCTGCCACCCTAAACGGTATATACATTGATCGCTCGGGTGGTTACCATCACATATCATACATCTCCCCATCTCGTTCTGTTGAGCAAATGTGGTATTGCTTGGTTCTGGCATCCAGTGATAATTGTTGGGCTGGACAACAGGCCTCAGAAAACCGGACTGTTGCGCCCAGATTTGGGGTGTATTTTCTTGTAAAGCTCGTAATCTCTCAATCTCCCAGTAGTGTTCCATTTTTTCAATCACCTGAAAAAGAAAGAAATAAAAATTACAGATAAAAATAAAGAAAATTAGATACAAGTAAATTGGATAGCTTCAAAATTAACAACTCAAGAAATATAAGTCACCGGAACGGCGCCAAAAACTTGACCGGCGTAAACACACACATATAATGCAAGCGCACGTATCGTTCAAGTAGTAAAAATATCGATCCCACGAGGACTTAATTCCTACTGTTGTTATTAATTATTGATTCTATTTATTTACAAATATCTAATTGAGGGTGAAGAGAATGATTGTTTGATTGGTTGAAAGTGGTTTTACAAAATAAATAAATAAATAAAAGACAAAAGAAAATACTAAGGAAAATAACAAAAGACACAAAGATCTAGGGTCGTGAATCATTCTAATATCATTTAAAAGATGAAGTGGTTATTTTGTTTGTGTAATAAATCGGTTTACTAACCTGGAACACTAAATTATGCAAAAGCCTCTGTTGATGGTCAGACGCAAATACCCAGTTTAACCCAATTGAACCATATGTCTATGTCAACCAAATTATCTGGATTCATTAAGTTTAAGTTCCAATTATGGCTACCCCCGCCCGACAGGTATATTCCTATCCTGTAAGGAAATCTATTAAAGGGTTATCTATCCTCAAGGAAGATCGTGGGCTATTAAGTCTAAGGCTGAAACCTAAAATCCCTATGTCTAGTTCATTTTAGATTTACCACATCAATCTTATTGGTGATCAGACAAAAAGAAGCATTAAGCTTAAGACTTAATAAGTAAACCTTTAAATTACCCAAACTATAAAATATACCCCTTATAAACCGGTGATATTAGAATTCATCACAACCCCAGATAACTAACACATAACTAGGGCTAGTAACAACTTAAAAGTAAAAGACATAAAGTAAAAATACTGAAAAGTAAAAGACATAAAATAAAACTGAAAAGTAAAATAAAATAAAATGCTAAGGTAAAAGGAATTACTTTTACTACTACTAATTTAGTAATCTCCCATAAATAATATATAAACTTGTGATTCTTTTTCCAACCAGCCATATAGGCGGTAACCTGATTAAGTCAAATTAAGTCCAACCAGCCATAAAGGCGGAACCAAAATTAAATTACCAACCGACACAATCTGGCGGTATCCTTTATTAGTCAGGTTTAAATCAGATTAAAATGAATTACCAACCACCAATCTGGCGGTATCCTTTTTAAGTCAATATTTTAAATAGTGAATATATTATTTTTAAGGGAGATTAATCTAAATAGTAACAGTAAAAGAATTACCTTTCACCCTAGCTGGGGGAGTTACCTCCTCATGGTAAATAGTAAAAACTGTAAAAAGTAAAAATTAAATTACTATTATTACAAAATGTAATTAAAATTATTTACAAAACTAAAAACTAAAAATAAAAAAAACTAAAAACTAAAGAATCTAGAGAGAGAAACTCTCTCTTTAGAAAGAATTTAAGAGAGAGGAAGGTGCAATGAATTCTGAAATCTCGAGCTCAATTTATAGGCCTCGGTAGGATCCAGCGTCGCGACGCCAGGTCTCAGCGCGTCGCGACGCCAGATTTGTCGACGTGGCACGCTCTGGTTCGCTGGTTTGAAGATTCTGGATGATGCTGATAAGATGACACGTGGCAGAGTGGTTGGGCTTCAATTATTGTGACACGTGGCGGCTTCTGATTGGTCGCTGAGATTCTTATCCGCCACATGTCAGATAAGGATAGGATATCCAATAATTGATGCTGACGTGGCGATGACATGGCGGTGACGTGGCGACGACGTGGCGACACGTGGGAAAGAGACTGTCGGCACCATAGAATTGCGACACGTGTCACTTCCTGATTGGCTGATGATGATGTGGCACGACACGTGGCGGCTTCTGATTTTAGCAAAGTCAAACTTTTCTCAGATTCTGATTTGTGGACCCGGCACACGTTAGCACTGTTCGGCGCATTTTAGACGTCGCGACGCTGAACGCTTGGCGTCGCGACGCGCTTAAGACCAAAATATCCCTGTTGACGCATTTTTGTCCGTTTTTGCCCCAAATTGCCTCCAATGCTTTCCAAACTTTATTTATCTGCAAAATAACACAAAATACATCAAAACATTCACAAAACTCGAGAAACTATACGAAATATTAGGTCAAATGAGTGGGAATAAGTGATATAAATACCACTCATCAATAGGAAGTCTATATGACAAAACCTGAGGGGTTTGCATCTAAGAATGATTATAATAAAGTATGCAAGCTTAAACGATCTATTTATGGACTCAAGAAAGCCTCCAGAAGTTGGAATATACGATTTGATGAGACAATCAAAGAATTTGACTTCATCAAAAATGTAGACGAGCCTTGTGTTTACAGGAAAAGTATTGGGAGTGCTGTTATATTTCATGTATCGATTGTATGACTATTCCTTAGACTTGAGGTCTTTACAATCGTATGATTGGGTCATTTGTTGAAACACATGAAGTTTGTAAAGATACAACAGAGAATCGCCACTCTCTCGGATAATATTTTCTTATAAGAGTAGTATTCCAGTTCGCAGGTTGATATGTGTGATAAGTACTTGAGACTGTGGTCGTGGCGGAAGAATCATGTGAGATTCTTGGGTTAGCACGATTTATGACACTATCAACATCAAACCTTTGACTATATGGCGTTTTTATTTTTTTTTTTTTTATTTTGAATTCCAATTCGGCCCAAACTCTTATTAGGGTTTTATAAACTCATTAAACCACTATATTAAGATCCAATGGCTAAGATTTAATTAGCATTTATCCCACATCGGATTCTTAATTAATTTTGTTGTTTTTGGAGCACCTATATAAACCCAAAGAATTCTTTACAAATTTTTACACCAAAACCTTTCATATCTTGGGTTTATATAAGTGAGCAACTCTAAATTTTAAGAGTAAGCCACTGATTTTGAGGATCCTTAAGTCTAATTGACTAGAAGAATCTCAAGTTCGTAGTTTTGATGTATTTGCCTAGGCTAGCACCAAGGGCAAAATACGGCGTAGTCTAGCACCAAGGGCAAAATACGGCGTAGTCTTGCCGTTGAGTTTTGGCTTTGGTGTGTGCACCTTTGGAGGCCACACACTTGGGTGGCTCTTTGGAACGTGGAAGAGCTTGCTGAGTTCAAGAAAAGCTTGTACATTGGAGGGAGGACTGGAAGTGTCTTCGATTCAAGTAAGTCTTCTTCTTTCTTTATTTTAATTAGAGTTCTTATGATAGTTAGCATGTTTAGGTTTATGTTCTTTGCATGTTTTATGAGTTTTTATGCTTAGAATATATAGTAACATGCATAGGCTTGTAGAATAATCAAAACAAATTTGTCTTGGGCAAAGGGATAGAGGCATCATAATTTTTAATTTTGCGCTGCGCACTCGCGGCCGCTTCCCAACAATTACGTCCAGCTCTGCCAGCATTTGGTGCTGGCTCAGGAAGACATTTCTCCATTAGGAAAAATTTAAGGTCTTCACATACCAAAATAGCATTCATGTCACTTTTCCATTTAACATAACTATCCTCGGTTAATTTTTCTCGTTGTTTGATAATGGAGATTATTGCATATGCCATGGCTGAAAAAATAATAAACGCGCATTCAACATTCATTCATCGCAGATTAAAATTGTCAAACATTTAGGCATAAAATTAAACATGATGCATGATCAATGTATAATGAATTAGAAATCTAATAGAATTACTATGCCACAGTTATCTATCATCCCACAAATAAGTGTCGCCGTAGGGTAGGTCAAGTATTTGCATGATAGATTGAGATATTCTCAATTGATTAGTATATCTGAAATAACTCTTATTCCTATATTAAACAACTACCGTTATTTTGATCAAGGAAGTTTTGATTAACAACTTAATCATTCCTTTGTGAGTGTGACCCATTATTTCGGAACCCTTGGACTTAACTATTGAAGTGCCGCCGTAGGGTAGGTCAAATCACCAGATACATCTAGAGTCCATATCCTTTCGGAATCCAAACCTGATATTGACCCAAAAATGACACCATCCATAGGGGGACGAAAGTAAAGCCGTCTCGAGGCGCCTATTGAATCTCACGTTTCTGGATAACAATGGAGATCGCGAGATATATTGTGGTATACCCCTCTCCCACTCACTAATTAGAAGTGTAAGGTTTCTATCTCACTAGTATCAAATGTATTAAGATTATGCTCGGCTAAACCATATCTTTATTAATACTAGTGGATTATTAGTGATCTAAACAATTTTAACACTTAAAATTTTATTCACTAATCCTTATTAGTCTATACTAATAATTAACTTAATTAAACTAATTAAATAAAGTTTTCTTAAGTGATCTAATCAATTTTTACTTTTAAAATATTAGTTTACTTATGGGTTTTAAAATTTTAGAATTCAACTAATGAAATATATGTCATTAAACCATTTAATAGATTAAAAGTACGTTATTTACTCCAAAGGTACGTGTAATTGTATCCCGAGTGCAAACCAAATTACCGTCCATTCAGAAGCGGCTATGGAATTTATATTCGGGTTTCTATCCGATATACCAAGGAAAATAATGTACTCATAATGTCCATTTGTTCTTAAACTTGAATTCATAATTTTTAAACCCTTAAACTAATTAATCTTATTAATCTGTTTACATGCATCTTATATTCTAATTTAACTTTTAAATTTACATAAAATCATATTTTATGACTTGAATATCATGCATGTCTACATGTTATGACATGTGTGTTAGTGTCTCTAAGACATGCCAAGGATCCTAAACATGATTCTATTGTGAATATAATCAAAAATAAGTTGTGGAATACTTACATTGATTTGGATGAGAAGTTCAAAACTTTCTTTGTCGTAGATGCTCCAAGCCTTTGTGTTGAGTTCCAAACTCTTGAGGTGAGTTTCCCTATCACCTCACAAGACTCCTAAAGTGCTAGATTTAATGGAAAAATTGAAACAAAATTTTTCCTTGGTGAGAAGCAAGTTTCGGCTTTGGTAGAAGAATGAGAGAAGATGAATAGTTCCTTATTTCCAAAACAAGTGTGTTGTGTGTGTTTTCCAAAAACTAGGATGATGTAATGAAAAAGAATTCATTAAATGCAAGCCAACTACTCACATCAAGCTTATGACACTTGATGTAAATTGTGGGTCCCACCACAATAAATTCCAAATTTAAGTTGACTACACAACACACTTTGGGCCCGGTTCGTTTAATCCGACTAAACGAATTTTCTGTCGCTAAATAATTAAATCCAATTTAATTAAAAATTATGCCTCGCAAAATTATTACGAAAGTCGCTTACGAATTAATTCCAAATTAATTCGTTCGCTTGAATTAAAATCCAATTTCAATTCCGCATTGAAATCCAATTTCAATTAATATATCCAATATATTATTTTAGCCCAATTAAATAAATTAAACAGTAAAATCCAATTTAATTATTAAATTTACTTTGCCGATTAATTCTAAATTAATCGTGTTCTCTATTCTAGTCGAATTAATCCTAGATTAATTCTTGCCAAAATTAATCCCAGATTAATTTTCTCTCTCATAATTAATCCCAGATTAATTTTGTTCGAGTCAAATGTCATCGGTGAATCTTTGGGAAGCGACCCAATAGATTCCTAGATATGTTGGTAGTAAATGCGGTTGTCGGACTATCCGACACGTGCGTACCCGGTACCACGTTCTTACCGATTTGCAAGACATGGTTGGCTTCTAGCAAAGCACCATGCCTACCCAATTCTCCAGAAATATATTCAACATGGAATATATATAATATGTATCAGGCGTAGTATACAATGTATTACTTATTATGATCCAGTATTTGATGTGACATGCTAGGCCTAGGGTTGGAATTGTGTCTGCCCCGTACCAAGCATTTATTGAATCACTAGCAACTAGTCTCTATAATCGGATAATCATGACCTAGTCATATTATCCCGATAGTTGCAGCATTTAAGAGTATTAGTTCCATTTCCCTGCGTGATCATCATCTCTATATGACTGAAGTGATACTTCCATCTTGACATCACACCCAATACATTACGATTCTCAGTAAACCCAGAAGAGGCGTACACAGAACCTTTTAAAGCTCCGGATGACCAAAACCAAAGTATACTGGTTGTCGCAAGTATTAGCGATGCAAGTCTCAGGTTAAGACCACATACACCTACCCTGATTCGGATTCTCATAGACACATAGTCATACTACCAATGGGACTCCGATGGGTCATTCCAGAGCGAATCTATTCCTGATCCAATGGCTAACAGAACCTCCTATCACACTTGCATCAGTATCCAATACTTAAATATATGAGAACTATATCGTGAAGCTTCCATAACATGCACAAGTGTAATACTAGTCTATTCCGTATTATCGATGTCTAGTCTCGATAATACTACGACTTGGGATATTTAATGATTAAACCTTTCGTGGATTAATATTGTCTCATATCTTATTAATCCGGTATGAATCATATGGACTTTTATAATTTATATATCCAAGTAATCCAATTACAAAATGATAAAAGAGCAATTTCCTTTGTCACATAGTTAATTTTACAAAAACGCCATGTCTTTTACAAATAGTGATGCTATGGGTCATAATTGTCCAAAAATCTCCCACTTGGCCTATAGCCAATCACTCAAGTGTCCAACACCTGAACTATATACGGGTCGTTCATGTTTATGCTGAGATATCGCTTTCACCAGCGGTTATGCAAGGTTATCATCTGAAATGATCTTTTCAATTTTCACATCGCCACGATGTGTGATCTCATTAATCAGATGAAACCATCGAAGTACATACTTGGATCATTGATGAGACCGTGATTCCTTAGCCTGTGCAGTAGCCCAGCTCAGCTGCTAAGAGAACTACTTCTAATCCAATTAGGAATTTTATAGATCCAAAATGCTTCTTTTGCTGCCTCAGTCGCAACAATGTATTCCGCTTTTGTTGTTGAATCGGCAACAGTATCTTGCTTGGAAGATTTCCAGCTCACTGTTCCGTTGTTAAAACAAAATATGTATCCTTATTGTGACTTACAGTCATCTTTATCGGTTTGTAAACTTGCATCGGTGACCCCAGTCACCTCAAGTTCTCCATCTCCATAAACTAAGAAAGCATCATTAGTTCGTCTAAGATACTAAAGGATATTCTTAGCATCAATCCAGCGACCATCACCTGGATCGGCTTGATAGTGACTGCAGATGCTCAAAGCATATGAGACACCAGGTCGCGTACATATTATGGTATACATGATCGATCCGACTACTTAAGCGAACGGGATCTGATTCATTACATCTCTCTCATCTTGAGTTTTAGGACACATGTCCTTAGATAGAGAAACGCCATGTGACACTGGAAGCAGCCCCTTCTGGGCTGATCCATGTTGAATCTCTTCAACACTTTGTCAATGTACGAGTTCTTGGAGAGTGCCAACAACTTTTAAATCTATCCCAGTAGATCTTTATTCCTAGAATAAATGTTGCCTCTCCCAAGAACTTCATGGAGAATTTTAATGAAAGCCAAGCTTTCACCCATTTTAATATGGGAATGTCATTGCTAAGAAGCAATACATCATCAACGTATATGAAAATCATTGTCAGTGCGCTCCCATTAACCTTTCTTATAAACACAAGAATCATCATCGTTTTGAATGAAACCATATACCATTATGATCTCATCAAAACAATGGTTCCAAGAACGCAATGCTTGCTTCAATCCATAAATGGATCGATTTAACTTGCAAACCTTGTTTGCATATTTTGGCACGACAAAACCTATCAGGTTGTTGCATATAAACATCCTATAAAAGGGTTCCGTTAAGGAAAGCGGTTTTGACGTCCATCTGCCATATTTCATAATCGAAATATGCAGCAATAGCAAGCATTATCCGAATGGATTTAATCATGGCAACGGGTAAAAGTTTTCATCGTAATCGACACCATGTCGATGATGATACCCTTTCGCTACAAGCCTAGCTTTATACGTTTATTTGTTGCCATCCATGTCTGTCTTCACCATGAAGACTCATTTGCTAGCAATAGGCACAATGCCTTCTGGTACATCAATCAGTGTCCAAACTTGGTTGTATACATGGAATCCATTTCGGACTTCATGGCCTCTTGCCATAAAGCGGAGTCAATACCTTGTATCACTTCCTCATACGTAGCCGGTTCATCTTTCTCAATAAGATTAATATCTACATGTGGTGAGATCAGAAACCCATACCTCTTTGTTTGTTTTCGGAATCTCTCTGACCTACGCGGTTCTTGTGTATTAGAATATTATGGAACAGTCTCATCCATGATGAATTGTTTGTGTTCCGTGATGGGATCGGTGCCAGGAACAGTATCACTCTGATTTTCATCGAGTTTTACTTTCCTCCAACTTACCACTGCATTTAGGAATTCCTCTAAGGAAAACCGCATGGAGAGCAATGAATATTTTGTTCTCTTATGGGTTGTGGAAATAATATCCTTTGGTTTCCCTAGGATAACCAATTAAAAATAGGCACTTATCCGATTTGGGTTCTAGTTTGGCACCATCCAAATGTTTAACGTATGCCCAGCATCCCCAAATCTTCAGGAATGAGAAACTGTTAGTGTCTCTAAGATATGCCAACGATCCTAAACATGATTCTAGTGTGAATTTAACAATTAAGTTGCGGAATACTTACATTGATTGGATGAGAAGTTTCAAAACTTTCTTTCTTTGTTGGAAGCTTCAAGCCTTTGATTTGAATTCCAAACTCAAGGGTGAGTTTCCCTATCACCTTAGTTGACCCCAAAAGTGCTAGCTTTGATGATTTTTTTGCAACAAAAATTCAAGAAAAGAGAATGAGAGGTTCGGCCATTGAGAGGGAAGAGAGAGATGAAGTGTGTTTGTTATGTTTTCTAAAAACAAAGTAAAGTGTTTTATTTTTCCAAAAAATAAAACTTATTCAACACATTTTGGTTGTGTGTAAGACTTCAATAAAAGAGCTCAACCACTTCCATCAACTTATGACAACTTGATGTAAGTCAAGTGGGTCCCACCACTTTGAAATTCAAAATTTGGTTGGCATCTCCAACACACAACAAAGCTTTAGGCCCGAATTCGTTTAATCTGACTAAACAAATTTTTTCCGTCGCTTAATAATTAAATCCAATTTAATCAAATAATTATGCATCATAAAATTATTACGAAAGTCGCTTACGAATTAATTCCAAATTAATTTGTTCGCTTGAATTAAAATCCAATTTTAATTCTGTATTGAAATCCAATTTCAATTAATATATCCGATATATTATTTAGCCCACTTAAAAAATTAAATAAAAAAATCTAATTTAACTATTAAATTTATTTTACTGATTAATTCCAAATTAATCATGTTCTCCCTTCTTCACGAATTAATCCCAGATTAATTCATGACGCAATTAATCCCAAATTAATTTTCTCTCTGTTAATTAATCTCATATTAATTCTTACCGTAATTAATCCTAGATTAATTTTCTCTCACATAATTAATCCCAGATTAATTTTGTTCGAGTCAAATGTCATCGGTGAATCTTTGGGAAGCGACCTAAGAGATTCCTGAATATCTTGGCAGTAAATCCAGTTGTCGGACTATCCGAACATGTGCCTACCCGGTACCACGTTCTTATCGATTTACAAGACATGGTTGGCTTCTAGCAAAGCATTGTGCCTACCCAATTCTCCAGAAATATTCAACAAAGAATATATAATCTATATCAGGCGTAGAATTCTAAGTATTGCGTATTACGATCCAGTATCTGATGTCACATGCTAGGCCTATGGCTGGAATTGTGTATGTCTCGTACGAAGTATATATCATATCACTAGCAATTAGTCTATGTAATCGGATAATCATGACCTAGTCATATTATCCCGATAGCTATAGCATTTAGGAGTACTAGTTCTGTATCCCTGCGTGATCATCATCTCCATATGACTGAAGTGATACTTCCATATTGACATCACACCCAATACACTACGATTCTCAGTATACCCATAAGAGGCGTACACAGAACCTGTTAAAGCTTCGGATGACCAAAACCAAAGTATACTGATTGTCGCAAGTATTAGCGATGCAAGTCTCAGGTTAAGACCACATACACCTACCCCTGATTCGGATTCCCAGAGACACATAGTCATACTAATAATGGGATTCTGAGGGGTCTATCCAGAGCGAACCTATTCCCAATCCAATGGCTAACAGAACCTCCTATCACACTTGCATAAGTATCATATACTTAAATATATGAAAACTATGCCGTTAAGGTTCCTGTAGAACACAGAAATCAGCGACGCTGTTCCAGGCTCGCGCCCCGATCGGGAGTACGAAGTAGCCCGCGGGGACTAAACCGGAGAAATAAAATGGAGTAACCACCCAGTGTGAACTGGGAAATGATTTAAGGATGCACTCACCCCTCGCAAGGGAAGACCTCAAACCGTTGGGTTCAGAATGGTCCCTTATTTATGCCACTTGTAATAAATGGATTTGTTCAATAATCTAACCAAGTCTACGCAACATACATATGCAAGAATAACCTATATCAAAGTTTGCATACAACCTATATCTAAGTTTACATGCATAAAAGTAAATCGACATGACGACAAGCACATAATTTCATGAACATATACCTGAACATTTCCTCAGGTTGTACGTGGAGTTGTATCCCAAGTACAGACCGCACTACCGTCCATTCGGATTCGGCTACGGAATTTATGTATGGGTTTCCATCCGATATACCACAAGAGGCAACACTCAAACATTAACATAATGTAATCATTAACCCAATGTTGACATGCATGAAATATGATAATGCATATAACTATAAACAACCAAAGAGAACAAAAAAAAATGCGGAATAATAAAACTACAATAAACGGAAATTAAATGCGAAATAAATGCGGAATAATAAACATATGACCAAAGAACTAGGCCGTTTTCAATATAGGACTTTGCATGCCCGTTTGAACGTATTCCACGTCCAACCAAGCATGCCGTGTCCGGGATAACAAAATAAAATATAACAAAGGGTGCCCTCAGGTCTTACCTTTTAAGTCGGTTCTCGGAAGTGCGTTACGTGGCCGTCGGAAGGGTTAATGCTCCTCAACTTTTCCGGTTCATTGGTTCAATGTTTTCCTTCGTCGCCTTGCTGTTTTGGGCTGCTGTTTTCTCTGTTTTGAGCTGCTATTTTGCGAGTGAATTCGGTGATATAGGGGACTATTTTGGGGTGTTTGTGGGGGCTGATTCGGGATGGTTTTCGAGACTGTTTTGGGGACTGCATGGGGCTGTTTTGGTGTCGATTTGGTGGAGTTTTTTTCTCGATTTCGTTATTTATTTAATCGATCCAGGGGCTGTTTTTTTTGGTTTGTCATGTTGATTTGTGCTGAGTGTGTGCGTCATGAGTGGTCAGCGTGTGTGTGCGCGCCGTGTGTTGAGAGAGGGTCTGTGTGTGTTTCTAAGTGGCTTCAGAAAATGGGCGGCTTAAGGTGTGGTGAAAAGGTCTGTTGCCGAGAGTGAGGGACGTGGCTGTGTGAGGTTTTGTGAGTGCCTTTTTGTCGTGAGGGTGAGAGCTGTGAGTGGGCAGTGCCTGACTTATGTGAATGGACGCGTGTGTGCGTTTGTTCAAGTTAGGGTCATGAGTGGCCGTGAATTAGAGTTAGTTCTGGGTTGGCTAGTTAAGGGGTTGCGATGGCTTGTATCTGTTTTTCTTCACGTGCTGTGTATGCCAAGAGTGAGGGACGTCGGTTGTATGGAGTTAGGGTTTTCTTGTGGTTTTTAGAGAGAGATGGGCGAGAGGTCAATAGGGAGTTAGGGCTGCCATGAAGAAGCTCTCTTTTGAGAGGGGCCCTGTATATGAGAACCAGCCAGACGGAAGGGTTTGGTCTATGTCTCTTTTATAAGAGTGGGTTAGGGTTGTCCTTGTTCGGGAAGGAAATAAATATTGTGTAATTATGGGGATATCTTTTAATTAGTGTGCTATAAGGAAAAGATCTCTCTAATTTATGGAGGTGATTTGTTTTAGTTTAGGAAATGGATTTATGGGATTTGATTTTATTTTATTTAGTTAGGGAAGATGATTTAATTTAATTAGGAAGGTAATTTATGGGATTTGATTTGATTTGATTTTATTTAGTTTTGGCATGTGATTTAATTGGGATTTTAACATATGTTTAATGTGTTTGAATATTTTTGGATGTTATTTAATGGGCTTGGAGGCTTATAGGCGTGTGGTTGGAAGGCTTGGACGTGTGGTTGGTTGTTTTGGTGGGCTTGGTGTGGATTGCGGGGGTTTTGGGCCAAGGATAAGTTCTAAAACAAAGGTTCAACGAGCAAACCCGAAGCTAAGCAAAGGAATTGAGTCCAACAAGGTATTGATTTCTGAATTTCCCTTCCGACGTCCGTTTCTCGCGACTTCCGCAACTTAAAGGGTAGTGCCTCCGTACGAGACTCATCATTGGGACTTATATGCAAAAATCCAGTGCCTAAAGTCTCCCCCACTTTGATGGGACTTGTGTAGTGTGTGACAATGACAATCCTATCAAAGTTATGCAATGCATTTTTACTTACCTGGCTCGCCAGCTCAACTTTGCTTGCATGTTGCTTCGAACTGAGTTGATATTGTGGTGAGGTGCTTCGACCCCGATGTTCGTCCATGCAAGATGCTGCGATCTCTAGGAGTCACTACCGAACTTGAGCTGATATGGTGGCGAGGTGCTTCGACCCCTGGGTTTTGTTCCCGAACCACCGAATTTGGGCTTTATTCCCGAACTGTTCTGATGATGCAGTGGGCCTCGACCCTGTGACGCATCCCGGAACTGCAACTGATGATAAAGTGGGCCTCGACCCTGGGACTCATCTCAGAACTGCAATTGATGTGTGGGCCTCGACCCTAGGACGCATCCCAAAACTGATGATGCAGTGGGCCTCGACCCTGGGATGCATCCCGGAACTGCAACTGATGTGTGGGCCTCGACCCTGGGACGCATCCCAAAACTGATGATGCAGTGGGCATTGACCCTGGGATGCATCCCAAAACTGATGATGTGGGCCTCGACCCTAGGATGTATCCCAAAATTGATGATGCAGTGGGCCTCGACCCTGGGACGCATCCCGAAACTGATGATGTATGGGCCTCGACCCTGGGACGCATCTCAAAAACTGCTGATGATGTGTGGGCCTCGACCCTAGAACACATCCCAAACTGCTAATGTGGGCCTCGACCCTGGGACGAATCACAAACTGCTGATATGGGCCTCGACCTTGGGACGCATCCCAAATTGCTGATGTGGGCCTCGACCCTGGGACGCATCCCAAACTGCTGATGATGTGTGGGCCTCGACCCATGCTCCATCTCTAGATTGCCATTCCCGGTATACTGAACCTCATCCCTAAGGCGTTGCTGATGTGATGGTTCATTCCCAAACCGTGCTGTATAGGAAATGGTAGACTGGTCACCCCAGTCTTGGTTCATTCTTTTGTTCTTTGATACTTTCATTAGGTCAAGGTAGATCTTCTGATGTGATGTTACATACCCACCTACTATACTGCCTCTCACGAGATAATCCTGATAGCTAAACATATTTTCGTCCTCAACGGATGCCTAGCATCGAAACCAGAGAACCTTCAAAGTACTTGATACAACTCAAATCCGACCGTTTGAATAAATGATCTGAACTAGACTCCAAGCCTGTGTGCGCCAAGGTTCTTTCACCGTTTAATCCTTAAGCAGGCCAACTCGATGATTTTGTCTCGAAGAATGGGATCAGTTGGTCTAACCAACCTAGATGTCTTGATCATACTCTGTGATTACTTCCTCGTACTCACATGATATGGTTTTCTTCTTATTTTCTTTCGTCTCTTTTTGTTTCGACACACCTACCCTTTAAGGTAGCATTTCTCCTCATTGTGGTCCTAATACTCGCCCATGGGTAGCTTCACGCTTATCGGTTATAGGTGGTCTATTTTTTTTTCTTTTCAAAGACTTTTTCTTCATTTCCAACCATATCATATATCGTAACATAAGTAAACTAGAATGGACATCTAAGCAAACGGTCATTCACTGATCCGCCATCTTTTCAACTAGTCATCTTGCCGACTACTCAGGCTTCTACTGCTGAGATCCTGTAATTAAGTGCCCACGAGTCTAGCTGAGATCAATCACTCAAAATACCGGATGAGAGCATATCTTACACTTATCGTTTCCAAGGTTTCACCATACAGTAAAAAATCTCATCACCGGACATATGTCTAACCATCAAGGATTTTCTCTCTCTCGTTTTTTTTCGACTGGAATTCTTCCTCTCAATAGCTGATAATGTGGGCCTCAACCCTGGGATCCATTCCCGAAACTGACACTGATATGGGCCTCAATTCTGGGATTCATTTCCGACTGATACTGATGTGGGCCTCAACCCTCGAAAACTGATGTGTGCCTCAACCCTGGGATTCATTTCCGACTGATACTGATGTGGGCCTCAACCCTGGGATTCATTTCAGACTGATACTGATGTGGACCTGAACCTTGGGATCTATTTCCGACTGATACTGATGTGGGCCTCAACCCTGGGATCTATTCCCGAAACTGATACTGATATGGACCTCAACCCAGGGATCCATTCCCGAAACTGATACTGATGTGTTGCTGATTCTGGTTGGCTTACTTTTGTCGCTTTCTCATTTTTTTTGAAACCTGTAAATACAAAACAGAACAAACACAACAAAAGAATGCAAGTACATTACGTGTATGCATGCATGAATGAATTTCCTATTTCGTTGGGTTAGGTCTTCTGCTAGTCCTCCTGGTGATTGCTCGGTCTTCTCTCCCTCAGGTAAAATATTGCTTCAATCTATCCACGTTGATCGGCTCGGTGAACTCGTTCCTTCCAAATCTAACAGTCTCACTGCCCCATTTCCCATGACTTTCTGGACTATGTAGGGTCCTTCCTAGTTGGGTCTGAACGTTCCTCTCGGGTTTGTTGTCGACGGCTTCGACTGCTTAAGTACCAGATCACCCTTTCTGATCTTAGTAGGTCGCACCTTCTTGTTGAATGCTCGAGCCAACCTCTTCTGGTATAACTACATATGACATAAATACTTCATTCTCTTCTCATCTAGTAATGCTAACTGTTCAAATCTCTGCGAGGCCCATTCTTGTTCAGGTATCTCTGCTTCTGTTAATACCCGCATGGACCGTATCTCAACTTCTACTAGCAGTACTGCTTCGATTCCATAGACCAAAGAGTAAGGTGTGGCTCCCGTTGGTGTTCTCACAGAAGTTCTGTACCCCCACAAGGCGTATGGCAGCTTATCTGCCCAATATTTATAGTTCTCCATCATTTTGGCTAACATCTTCCATTTGCCTGCGGTCTGTAAGGTGACGACTTGTGATGTCCTATCCCGTACCTCTGTAGCATTGCCTTCATTTCTCCTTGAAACTGGACTCTGTTGTCTGTTACTACGTGATGCGGCATCCTATATCGACAAATGATGTTCCGAGTTATGAATTTTGCCATCTGCTTTGATATGACGTTGCAAAATGACTCAGTTTCCACCCATTTTGAAAAGTAGTCTCTGCGTGCGGTCGAATTTCTCCGATCATATCAATTCCCCATGCTGAGAAAGGCCACGGCTCTGACAGCCCATGCAACTCTGTGTGAGGCAAATGGTTTAAGTTACCGTGCGCTTGACAATCATGACAATATTTTACCAGCTTCCATGGTCAACCAATAGAAACTTTGTCTCATTATCTTGCGGGACAAGTTCAATCCATTCATGTGCGGTCCAAATACTCCGGTGTGTATTTCTTCCATCGCTTTCTGAGCCTCTTCCTTCCTCAGACACTTCAGCTGGATGCCATTTGCTTGTCTCTTGTATAGTTCTCATTTCAAACTCACATACTGAGAAGCTAACTTCTGAATGGCTATATTGTCTTTCCTACTTCCTTCTTCCGGAAGTTCCCCGCGTTCTAAGTATCCCTGAATATCATAGTACCACGCTTTCCCATCGTCAATCTCTACTTCCAAGACTTTTTCTATCTCATAGACAGGTCTGCTTACCGTTGTCAACAATAGAGGTCTCATTACCAATTTCTCTAGATTTTCCCAAGTTACGGCTAATGTAGCCAACGCGTCTGCCATTTGGTTCTCTTCTTGTGGTAAGTGCTTGAATTTGCAATCGGGGAGGGCCAGTGCCAGACTCCTGAGGTGGAATAAGTAGGGTTTCAACCGTTCTTCCTTTAATTCACAATCTCTTTGCATCTGTCGGACTACCAACATCGAGTCTCCATAAACTTCCACGTTCTTATCTTTCAAGGCTATCAATGCTGTCAGTCCAAAGGCGCATGCTTCATACTCAACCATGTCATCATCAAAAACAGAGATGTCATCACTCAACCTGTTCGGAGGTTCCTCACGCCTCTTATTCTCAAAGCCTACCCCAGCGTGGGGCACAGCCATACTGGCCACAGCGGTGGTCAAAGCTTGCAACTGGTCGGTAACCTTAGTGAGACTAGTTTCCAGCTGATCAATACGAGATCCCTCGTTAACTGATTCGCTCATGTTCGGTAACGGCCTTTTGACGAGTCTTCTCTCTTCCCTAACCCAACAAGTATCTATGGTGTCTTTTAAACCGTATGTTAGCATGTATTTGTGCGATGTATGGAATATATAAGTCGGCCCATTATCATTCCAACGCATTCAACCATACTATTGCGTGGTGCAAACTTGTCCCGGTTGAAAAGGCCCAACAGGTTTACACTTTTGCGATAACATGGCTAAACAACTTCGAATGATGAGGGGCCTAAACACAAAATGGCCCATTGGCATTTTAGAAGCTTTTGGCCCAATTGTCGTAAGAGGCGAACTCGTCCCAGTTTAAATGGCCCAACAAGTTCACAACTCATGGCGAAAGGTCCAACTGAATCCAATGACGATGGTCCCAAACGTAAATATAAAGGGTGTTTTCTATCGGTCCTACAACTACAGTTCACATATGGGTTTATAGGGTTATAGACAAAGGCTCCCGCTGGCAATGATTGCCCACAACTAGGACTCCCCACTCAAGGGTTCGAGCGACCAAGTGAGCGCATCTTTTTTATACTTTAAGGTACGTGCCAACGAGTTATGGTGCATGACTAACTGTTAAATGGATTTCCTATTGAAGATTCCCTAGAGGGAGGGTGGAGTGAACTCTCTTAAATACCCAAGCCTCTTAGGCTTTTATCGCCTTGGTGACAGGAATAAACAATAGGTCCTCCAAATTAGTCCATCACGGTAAGCTTCGAGTAAATGATTATCTAGGTGCCTTCACAGCTTTTCCTTTTAGAGAGGTAGTGAATGAAGGAGGACATCAAACCATTACCTAGCTCTAATAGTGCCTTTGATTAAACCCCTTTAACCCACAGTAGACATAGTTAACTAAAACAAAAATCACAAACATTACAAGACATTATTTCGTGGCCGATTCTCTATCCCCAGTGGAGTCGCCAGACTGTAGGACACAGAAATCGGCGACGCTGTTCCAGGCTTGTGACCCTGCCGAGAGTACGGAGTAGCCCGCGGGGGACTAAACCGGAGAAATAAAATGGAGTCGCCACCCAGTGTGAACTGGGAAATGATTTAAGGCAGCAATCACCCCTCGCAAGGGAAGACCTCAAACCATTGGGTTCGGAATGGTCCCTTACTTATGCCACTTGTAATGAATGGATTTGTGCAATAATCTAACCAAGTATATGCAACATACATACGCAAGAATAACCTATATCTAAGTTTGCATGCATAAAAGTAAATCGACATGACGGCAAACACATAATTTCATGAACATATACGTGAAGGTTTCCTCAGGCAGTACGTGGAGTTGTATCCCAATTACAGACCGCACTGCTGTCCAATCGGATTCGGCTACGAAATTTACGTATGGGTTTCCATCTGATATACCACAAGAGGCAACACTCAAACATTAACATAACGCAATCATTAACCCAATGTGACATGCATGAAATATGATAATGCATATAATATAAACAACCAAAGAGAACAAAACAAATGCGGAATAATAAAACAACAATAAATGAAAATTAAATGCGAAATAATAAAAGACTAATAAAGCGAAATAAATGCGGAATAATAAACATGTGACCAAAGAACTTGGCCGTTTTCAATATAGGACTTCGCATGCCCAGTTGAACGTATTCCACGTCCAACCAAGCATGCCGTGTCCGGGATAACAAAATAAAATATAACAAAGGGTGCCCTCAGGTCTTACCTTTTAAGTCACTTCTCGGAAGTGCGTTACGTGGCCGTCGGAAGGGTTAATTCTCCATAACTTTTCCGGTTCACTGGTTCAATGTTTTCCTTCGTCGCCTCACTATTTTGGGCTGCTGTTTTCTCTGTTTTGAGCTGCTATTTTTCGAGTGAATTCGGTGATATAGGGGACTATTTTGGGGTGTTTATGGGGGCTGATTCGGGATGGTTTTCGAGAATGTTTTGGGGACTGCATGGGGCTGTTTTGGTGTCGATTTGGGGGAGTTTTTTTTCTCGGTTTTTTTATTTATTTAATCAATCCAGGGGCTGTTTGTTTTGGTTTTTCGTGTTGATTTGTGCTGAGTGTGTGCGTCATGAGTGGGCAGCGTGTGTCTGTGCGCCGTGTGTTGAGAGAGGGTCTGTGTGTGTTTTTTAGTGGCTTCAGTAAAGGGGCGGCTTAAGGTTTGGTGAAATGGTCTGTTGCTGAGAGTGAGGGATGTGGCTGTGTGAGGTTTTGTGAGTGCCTTTTTGCCGTGAGGGTGAGAGCTGTGAGTGGGCAGTGCCTGACTTATGTGAATGGACGCGTGTGTGCGTTTGTTCAAGTTAGGCTCATGAGTGGCCGTGAATGAGAGTTAGGTCTGGGTTGGCTGGTTAAGGGGCTGCGATGGCTTGTATATGTTTTTCTTCACGTGTTGTGTATGCCAAGAGTGAGGGACGTCGGTTGCATGGAGTTATGGTTTTCTTGTGGTTTTTAGAGAGAGATGGGCGTGAGGTCAAGATGGAGTTAGGGCTGCCGTGAAGATGCTCTCTGTTGAGAGGGGCCGTGTATATGAGAGCCAGCCAGGCGGAAGGGTTTGGTTTATGTCTTTTTTTTATAAGAGTGTGTTAGGGTTGTCCTTGTTTGGGAAGGAAATAAAAATTGTGTAATTATGGGGATATCTTTTAATTAGTGTGCTATAAGGAAGGGATCTCTCCAATTTATGGAGGTGATTTGTTTTAGTTTAGGAAAGGGATTTATTGGATTTGATTTGATTTTATTTAGTTAGGGAAGATGATTTAATTTAATTAGGAAGGTATTTTATGGGATTTGATTTGATTTTATTTAGTTTTGGCATGTGATTTAATTGGGATTTTAACATATGTTTAATGTGTTTTAATATTTTTGGATGTGATTTAATGGGCTTGGAGGCTTATAGGCGTGTGGTTGGAAGGCTTGGGCGTGTGGTTGGTTGTTTTGGTGGGTTTGGTGTGGATTGCGGGGGGTTTTGGGCCAAGGATAAGTTCTAAAATAGAGGTTCAACGAGCAAACCTGAAGCTAAGCAAACGAATTGAGTCCAACAAGGTATTGATTTCTGAATTTCCCTTCCGACGTCTGTTTCTCGCGACTTCCGAAACTTAAAGAGTATTGCCTCCGTACGAGGCTCATCATCAGGACTTATATGCAAAAATGCAGTCTCTACACTTCCATAACGCACACAAGTGCAATACTAGCCTATTCCACATTATCGATGTACAGTCTCGATAATACTACAACTAGAGATATTTAATGATTAAACCTTTCAGGGATTAATACTGTCTCATATCTTATTAATCCGGTATTAATCATATAGACTTTTATCATTTATATATCCAAGTAATCCAATTACAAATGATAAAAGAGCAATTTCCTTTGTCACATAGTTAATTTGTACAAAGAACACCATGTCTTTTACAAATAGTGATGCTATGGGTCATAATTGTCCAACAATCTCCCACTTGGCCTATACCCAATCACTCAAGTGTCCAACACCTGAACTATGTACGGGTCGCTCATGCTTATGCTGAGATATCACTTTCGTCAGTGGATCTGCAAGGTTATCATCTGAAACGATCTTGTCGATCTTGATATCGCCAGGATGTATGATCTGACGAATCAGATGAAACCATCGAAGTACATACTTGGATCATTGATGAGACCGTAATTCTTTAGCCTGTGTTGTAGCCCAGCTCAACTGCTAACAGAACTACTCCTAATCCAATTAGGAATTATATAGATCCAAAAAGCTTCTTTTTCTGCCTAAACTGTAGCAATCGATTCCGCTTTTGTTGTTGAATCGGCAACGATATCTTGCTTGGAAGATTTCCAGCTCATTGTTCTGTTGTTCAAACAAAATATGTACCCTTATTACGACTTACAGTCGTCTTTATCGGTTTGGAAACTTGCAACGGTGAACCAAGTCACCTCAAGTTCTCCATCTCCATAACTTAAGAAAGCAACCTTAGTTCGTCTAAGATACTTAAGGATATTCTTAACATCAATCCAGTGACCATCACCTGGATCGACCTGATAGTGACTCCACATGCTCAAAGCGTATGAGACACCAGGTCACGTACATATTTTTCAATGTACGAGTTCTTGGAGAGTGACAATAACTTTTAGATCTATCCCAATAGATCTTTATTCCTAGAATAAAGGTTGCATCTCCCAAGTTTCATGGAGAATTTTAATGAAAGCCAAGCTTTCACCGATATAAATATGGGAATGTCATTGTTAAGAACAATACATCATCAACGTATTGGACAATCATTGTCAGTGCGCTCCCACTAACCTTCTTATATACATAAGAATCATCATCGTTTTAAATGAAACCATATACCATTATGATCTCATCAAAACGTTTGTTCCAAGAACATAATGCTTGCTTCAATCCATGAATGGATTGAATTAACTTTTGAACCTTGTTTGCATGTTTCGGCGTGACAAAAATCCTCAGGATGTTATAAAAATCCTCCAAAAGGTTTCCATTAAGGAAAGTGATTTTGACTTCAGCTACCATATTTCATAATCGAAATATGCGGCAACAGCAAGCATTATCTGAATGTATTTAATCATGGCAACGGGTAAAAGCTTTCGTCGTAATTAACACCATGTTGATGACGATACCATTTCGCTACAAGCCTAGCTTTATACGTTTGTGTGTTGCCATCCATGTCTATCTTCAACATGAAGACTCATTTGCTACCAATAAGCACAATGCCTTCTGATACATCTGTTTGAGTTTCTAAGCCTCCCAAGATCATTAAACAAGCATGAAACAAGTGCGAATACAACGAGGAGTTGCGGAATAATCACATCGATCGGTTGAGCGACGTTACGATGAACAAAATGATTTTCTGCCTCTGTCATGGTCACGGCAGTGACTATTTTTCAGCTCACTATTTTCGGCCATTTTGCTCCTTGAACAAGCTCCAAGCTTCGTCAAACGATTCCAAGCTCATGGGTGGACTTCCTATCACCTTCGCATGTCTCTCGGAGTGCTAGCTCTCTTGATTTTTGCCACAAAAATCACAACACTTGCTTCCCTTTTCTTCAATGACTCTCGGCAGTGGGCTGCCAAAACCATAAGAAAATGCCCCACCATGGGCGTGAGAGAGGAGAAGAATTGGAGGAGAGAGAGAGAGATAAAATGTGTAATGGTTTTTGGTAATTGATTTTCTAAATTCATATACAAAAATTTGGCTTTAAAAAGTCCAACATAAAAGCCATAAATGCAACCACTACATCAATCAATCAATCAATCAATTATCACATCACTCAAAGTGACATGATTTGACGCTTGATGTGACTAGCGATTTGACGCTTGATTTGACTTGCGTGCCGCACTCGAATTCGAAATGCGAATGCGCTCGCAAACAATCCCGGGCTCGGGTTCGCTAATTCCAAATTAACGAATTTTCCGTTGCGACGTAATTAAATGATTTTGCCTAGCGAAATCACTATTCACGTCGCTAACGAATTAATTCTAAATTAACTCGTTCGCCCGAATTAAAATCTAATTTTAATTCCGCGTCGAAATCCAATTTCGTTAATATATCGAATATATTAATTAATCGATTAATTCCAAATTAATCGTTTTCTCTCTTTAAATGATATTTTATCCCAGATAAAATATCTCCGCAATTAATCCCAGATTAATTTTCTCTCTCATCTAATTAATCCCAGATTAATAAAAGTGCGAGTCATACGTCATCGGTGAATCTTCGGGAAGCGACCCATGAGATTCCCGGATATGTTGGCAGTAAATTCGGTCGTCGGACTATCCGAACACGTAAGTACCTAGTACTACGTTTTACCGATTTACAAGACAAGGTTGGCTTCTAGCAAAGCGCCATGCCTACCCAATTCTCCAGAAATATCCTTACAGGAATATAAGGATCTATATCAGGCGTAGTATACGTAGTATTGCGTATTTCGATCCAGTATCGGATGATCACGTGCTAGGCCTGGGGCTGGAATTGTGTCTGCCCCGTACGAAGCACATGTCGGATGTCTGGTAACTAGTCTCTATAATCGGATAAACATGACCTTGTCATTTTATCCCGATGACTGCAGTACATAAGAGAACCAGTATCGTATCCTACGTGACCATCATCTCCATATGACTGGAGTGATACTTCCGTCTTGACATCACACCCAACACACTACGATTCTCGATATACCCAGAAGAGGCGTACACAGAAACCGGTTAAAGCCCTGGACGACCAAAACCAAAGTATATTGATTGTCGCAAGTATTAGCGGTGCAAGTCTCAGGTTAAGACCAAATACACCTACCCTGATTTCGGACTTCCATAGACACATAGTCATACTACCAATGGAATTCCGAGGGGTCTATCCAGAGCGAAGCTGTTTCCCGTACCATCGGTAAAACACAACCTCCTATTACACTTGCATGAGTATCCTATACCCAAATATATGAGAACTATGCCGTTGTGCCCTCACAACGCGCACAAGTGTAATACTAGTCTTTTACGTATTTATCGATGTCCAATCTCGATAATACTCTGACTAGGGATATTTAATGATTTATCCTTCGTGGACTGATACTGTCTCATATCATTCTCAATCCAGGAACAAATCATAAGGACCTCCTATCATTTATATATCTTGGTGATCTAATCACAAATGATAAGAGTGCAATCTCATTTGTCACATAGTTAATTTGTAAAACAACACCATGATCTGTACAAATAGTGACGCTATGGGTCATAATTGTCCAACAATCTCCCACTTGGCCTATAGCCAGTCACTCGAGTGTCTGACACCCGAACTATGTACGGTTGGCTCAAATTGCTGAGAAAAGATTTTCGTCAGCGGATTTGCATGATTATCATCTGATGCGATTTATACGATCATCACATCGCCACGATGTATGATCCGAACGAATCAGATGAATATCGAAGTATTATCTGGATCGTTGATGAGACCATTAATTCTTTAGCCTGTGCTGCGCCTAGCTCAGCTGCTAACAGAATTATATCTAATCTAATTAGATTTGTATCGACCCAGAAGGCTTCTATTGCTGCCTCAGCTGCAGCAATAACCCGCATTTTTTGTTTATTCGGTAACAGTATCTTGCTTGGAAGATTTCCAGCTCACTGTTCCGTTATTCAAACTGTATAGTACCGTTTTTGACTTATAGTCGTTTTATCGGTTTAGGAAACTTGTAGTAGTGATCCCAGTCACTTCAAGTTCTCCATTCTCCATAGTATAAGACAGCATCCTTAGTTCTCTAAGATACTAACGGATGTTCTTACATCAATCCAGTGACTATCACTTGGATTGGCCTGTTTGTGAATCCATATGCTCAAAGCGTATGAGACACCAGGTCGCGTATATTTCATGTACGAGTTCTCAGAGAGTTTTAACAACTTAATCTATCCCATTAGATCTTTATTCTAGAATAAAGGTTGTTCTCCCAAGAATTCTATGGAGAATTATCATGAAAGCCAAGCTTTCACCGATTGTTATTATGGGAATATCATTTCCAAGAAATGATATATTATCATTATTTTTATAGGACATTTACTGTCAGTGCGCTCCCACTAACCTCCTTATATACACAAGAATCATTTTCGTTTTGAATTAAATCATAAACCATTATGATTACATCAAAACGATAATTCCAAGAACCTAATGCTTGCTTCAATCCAAACATGGATCGAATAACCTGCAAACCTTGTTTGCTATTTGGTACGACAAAACCGACAGGATGTTGTAAACATCCTCCAAAAGGTTTCCTTTTCAGGAAAGCGATTTTCCCGTTCAGCTGACATATTTCATAAATGAAACATGCAGCATTAGCAAGCATTATCCAAATGGATTTACAGTGGCAACAGGTAAAAGGTTGAATCGTAATCAACACAATGTTGATAACGATACCTTTTCGCTAAAAGCCTAGCTTTATACGTTGGTATGTTGCCTTCCATGTATGTCTTCCTTGAAGACTTATATAGTACCAATAGGCACAATGCCTTGCGGTACATCAACTAGTATCCAAACTAAGTTGATATACATGGAATCCATTTCGGACTCATGACACTTTGTCATAATAGGGAGTCGATACCTTGTATCACTTCCTCATACGTAGTCAGTTGGTATTCCTCAAAAGATTAACATCTTTATAAGGTGAGATCAGAAACCCATACCTCAGGTTGTTTTCTGACTCTCTCCGACTTACGTGGTTCTTGTGTATTCGAAGATTAATGGTATAGTTTCATCATTGATGAACTATTTGTGTTCCATTAAGGATTGGTGCCTGGAACAGTATCACTCTGATTTTCATCGAGTTTTACAATCCTCCCACTTACCACTGCATATAGGTATTCCTCTTAGGAAAATCGCATGGTGAGCAACAACTAAATTGTTCCCTTGTGAGTTGTAAAAGTACTTATACTTTGGTATCCCTAGGATAATCTACAATTGGCACTTATCCAATTTGGGTTTTAGTTTGGTATCATCCAAACATATGCCTAGCATCCTAAATATCCAAGAATGAGAAACCTGGTTTCTTTCCTGTTCATATCTAATATGAAATATGTCAAACATATTTTTATGGAACCTTATTCTAAATAAGTTCCGAACTGTTAATGCTTATCCGTTGAAGGAAATGGTAGCTCAGAGCGACTCATGATTAACCTTATCATGTCCAACAAAATTCGGTTACTCATTTCGGACACACCGTCAAATTGACGTGTTCCGGGAGGAGTCCTCATTGAAAGAATACTATACTCTTTCAAGTATATTAGAAACTTATTGCTTAAGTATTTTCATCATGGTCTACCGTGACGGTTTTTACTTTAGCCGATCTGTTTGTCTATTTCGTGTCGAAACTTAAAGTTTCTGATTTGTGTTCTTCAAAAGAAACACATAACCAAAACGCGATGCCACATCCGTAAAGGTCACGAAATATTCATATCCACCTCTAGCCTAGCTAGACATGGGCCCACTTGCTTCACTATGAACTAGGGCTAACAGATCGATGGCATTTACACTTTTACCAAGTAAATAGTGTTTTAGGCACTTTGCCCAATAAACTAGATTCGTAGACTTTATTTGAGTAGAATCAAATTAGTCCTAGTACCCACTCTTCAAAAGTGTGGATATACGAGTCTTGTTTAATGTGTCCCAGACAACAATGCCACAATAAGTTTCTTCTGATCAAATCAGTTTGAGCTATTTGTTTGTCATTATTATACGTTTGAGATTTATTTATATTCAAAATATAAATGTTGTTATTCACATCTAATGTGTTTATCTCAATATCATCTTTATATAATAAAACACTTTAGTGTTCTAGAATATAAAGGTCAATCCGAAACGGATTAAACACTGATATAGAGATAATGTTCTAGTCAAACTAGTTACATTATAACAGTTTCCAAATTTAGGCACACCCGAAGGGTAGTTCCTAAAATTAGGTATCTACGGTTGAAACAGCGACTTTCGTCCCGTTTCCAATTCGCAGATTAATCTCAACTGAAGTCAGTATCCTGTTCAAAACAGATTCTGAACATCAATACATATTTTTATGTATTCCACTAAGTATTTAAAATCCAATTTTAATACTAGTAGTGAACATAATTTTGACAAACATATTTGAAGTCAGAGCCTTGCTCGTCTTCAATTCCTTCATGTCTGCTTTGTCCAAACGGCAGTCACGCTTCGCGATCCCGTTTGCCACAATTTAGGCAGACATTTTGGGATATGTCATTTATCTTCCAGAAGATTATAATGATTTTGCCTTTCCCTTTTCAACACTCCAGAAGCCTTTGGCCAAGCCTCGGCCTTCTAGAATATCGAAGTAAGTGCGCCTTGCGCTACTTGCCTAATTGCAAAGTTTGACTTTATCTCCTTGAGAATAGTCATTAACTCTCCAAGAGTTTACTTGCAATTTAGTACTTCTTAAATCTAAGTATAGATTTATGAAGATCCTTCAATTTCTTTATCATACTTTAAGGATCTAATCCTTAGTTCTGATTCAGAAATTAAGGAGTCTACTGCGGTAAGTTAATGGATTAAGCACTAAAGTTATCATCACATGAATCTTCCAAAGATTATGCTCTACTATTTGCTTAACTTCGGGCTTAGGCATAATATGTTATTTTATCAAATAAAGTAACTTATTATTTTCCAGACTATCCTGAAATTTATTCCCAATTTGAAAATTAAACCATTTAAATACATTTTCCCTAGGATTATGTTTTAAATGTTAATCTTTTAATTTTATCTTGATTCTAATAGTCCAACTATTTAATCAACGATTTCGGTACTATTTATTATAATGATTATATAGTCCAACTATTTAATCAACTATAATTAATTAAATCAAATATATTGATTATTATAATCCAATTATATAACCAACTATAAATGAATAGTTTGAATACAGTCCAACTGTTTGTTAAAACAACAATTTAAATATTAGTCCAACTAACATTTAATATATTATATATGACGAATGATATTTGTTTGAGCGCGTATGGCAAGTAATTAAACGAATATTGCAAATTCAATTCTTGCCTCCCACTATTTTTCGGCGAGCCTCTAACCCTCAGTCGAGTACTCGGGAAACCGTGTTTCCTAGCAGGCTAGGATCCCGTTAAATATCACACAATCTTGACTTTGGCCAACAATTGTATGATAATTAACTAGGTAGATCTCTAAGATCAATTGGATCCAATCCAATTCCTAGATCCAGTAGGGGGACATCCAAGTCCGAAACATATATCTTATATATGCCAATATATCCAATATATTGCCTAACCTTTTTCCTCTGAATCAACTAAGCCTTGGCTTTGGCACAACAAACTTAGTGATCCCAGTTAAGCGCGACCCATTGACCATGGAAAGCTTCGTAATCAATGTCGATGGACAAGAAGTGGTCTTGACTTTGGCCAACAAACCACAACTTGGACAAGACACCAATATGGAACAAAGCTCTCGTGATTCAAACACATCTTCGACGGACAAAGGCCTTGACTTTGGCCAACAAGCCAATGTCAGTCTTAGATCTTGAGTAAGAATCACTCAATGGAAGGAAAAATGCTTAATATTTTGCGAGGGTTTTTCGAGTGCAAATTGGCAACCAATTTATTATCTTTGTTAAGGTCTCATCATCATACAACCTTAAACATGCATTATAAATACATAATAAAGCGCGTATAATAAAATAATAATGATATGTGGATGGATACTTTACACATTGATCCTAGATCAAATCTCTTCCTTTCTCTCTCCCGCTAGCACATGTATCACTTCTACCCGTTACACTACACTTCTAAAGAAACCTCATTTACATTGAGGGGAATAGGTGAGAAGAGAATACAAAGAATAATGAGGTAATAAGGCTGGACACGCAGGTCCAGCTAATAAATCAAATTTATTACAATAATTTCTAAAATTGCCCCACCCATCTAATATCCATCTGATATACATTATGCATGTATTCACACAAGCATGTTATCAATCAATCTAATCAAATCAATTAGTCTGATAATTAGTGACCATCCAATGTTCAAACAACGATTTGATTTTGCGCGAGTCAAACTCGTTTTGCGAATAAGTACTTAAAGTACGAATTCTCAAATTATATTAAACTACATAATTAAATCCAATTCAATTTGTATTTAATTCTAATTCGCTATTTAATTCCAAATTAAATACTACACTTTATTAACGGACCTATACGACTTAAATTCCAAATTTAATCGTTACGGGTCTCAAAGCCCGATTAACGTCCAACGTCAATTCAATTAAAGTCCAATGGGCTTTTAATTAATTTCTTTAAGTCGTGGACTTTTGGTCAACTCGGGTCAAACCCAATAACCAAAGTCCAATCCGAGAGTTACCCCATAAGCCTAGAAATCAATTTAGGCCCATTAGTCGCATTTGGGCTTTATGGATGCGGTTTTGGGCCCAATTGGATCCAACCAATTTAGCCTAAACCCATCTTGGTACAACCAAGCCCAATAAGCCAATTTACAACATTACAAGCCCAATTTAACAAAATAGGCCCAAATAATTAAATTACCAAATTCCAAATCCCCAATTTAATTACACAAAGTGTATAACATAATTAATTACCCAAATTAACATTTCCAAAACATCAATTTACATAACTAATCATGCTTATTAACATTAAATCATGTCCAATACAATTTAACAAAAATCAAACCCAATTACATGCTATATCATTCTCGGTAATTGGGCAATTTGTGTCCGATTCGGTTTCAATCCAATTAAATCCACAATCGACATTAAATCAACATTCCCGAATGATTCCAATTCATCCAATGAACAAAAAATCAAAAATCCAAGAAATTAGGGCTTCCTTCCTCTCGGCCAAGCTAAGATTATTGGGGAAAAATTTTCCAAATAATTTTTCAACAAATTGATCCAATCAATCCTCAATTAAAACACATTTAAACATATTCATTCATCCAATTTCATAATCATGCTCAAACACATTTTTACCCAAATTTTAACCCTAATCAATTTCATGCTCAACCTTGCTCTGATACCATTGTTGGAGTTTCTAAGCCTCCCAAGATCATTAACAAGCATGAAACAAGTGCGAATACAATGAGGGAGTTGCGGAATACTCACATCGATCGGTTGAGCGACGCTACGACGAACAAATGATTTTCTGCCTCTTCTGGTCACAGCAGTGACTGTTTTTCAGCTCACTGTTTTCGGCCATTGTTGCTCCTTGAACAAGCTCCAAGCTTCGTCAAACGATTCCAAGCTCATGGGTGGACTTCCCTATCACCTTCGCATGTCCTCGGAGTGCTAGCTCTCTTGATTTTTGCCACAAAAATCAACATTTTGCTTCCTTTTCTTCAGACTCTCGGCGGTGGCTGCCAAAACCAGAAGAAATGCCCCACCATGGGCGTGAGAGAGGAGAAGAATGGAGGAAGAGAGAGAGATAAAATGTGTAATTGGTTTTTGGTAATTGATTTTCTGAATCATATACCAAAATTTTTGCTTTAAAAAGTCAAACAATAAAGCCATAAATGCCAACCACTACATCAATCAATCAATCAATCAATTATCACATCACTCAAAGTGACATGATTTGACGCTTGATGTGACTAGTGATTTGACGCTTGATTTGACTTGCGTGCCGCATTCGAATTCGAAATGCGAATGCGCTCGCAAACAATCCCGGGCTCGGGTTCGTTAAATCCAAATTAACGAATTTTCCGTTGCGACGTAATTAAATGATTTTGCCTAGCGAAATCACTATTCACGTCGCTAACGAATTAATTCTAAATTAACTCGTTCGCCCGAATTAAAATCTAATTTTAATTCCGCGTGGAAATCCAATTTCGTTTAATATATCGAATATATTAATTTAATCGATTAATTCCAAATTAATCGTTTTCTCTCTTTAAATGATATTTTATCCCAGATAAAATATCTCCGCAATTAATCCCAGATTAATTTTCTCTCTCATCATTAATTAATCCCCAATTAATAAAAATGCGAGTCATACGTCATCGGTGAATCTTCGAGAAGCGACCCATGAGATCACCCGATATGTTGGCAGTAAATACGGTCGTCGGACTATCCCAACACGTAAGTACCAAGTACTACGTTTTACCGATTTACAAGACAAGGTTAGCTTCTAGCAAAGCGCCATGCCTACCCAATTCTCCAGAAATTTCCTTACAGAAATATAAGGATCTATATCAGGCGTAGTATACGTAGTATTGCATATGTCGATCCAGTATCGGATGATCACGTGCTAGGCCTGGGGATGGAATTGTGTCTGCCCCGTACGAAGCACATGTCGGATGTCTGGTAACTAGTCTCTATAATCCGATAAACCTGACCTTGTCATTTTATCCCGATGACTGCAGTACATAAGAGTACTAGTACCGTATCCTACGTGACCATCATCTCATATGATTGGAGTGATACTTCCGTCTTGACATCACACCCAACCCACACTACGATTCTCGATATACCCAGAAGAGGCGTACACAGAACCCGGTTAAAGCCCTGGACGACCAAAACCAACGTATATTGATTGTCGTAAGTATTAGCGGTGCAAGTCTCAGGTTAAGACCAAATACACCTACCCTGATTTCGGACTTCCATAGACACATAGTCATACTACCAATGGAATTCCGAGGGGTCTATCCAGAGCGAAGCTGTTTCCCGTACAATCGGTAAAACACAACCTCCTATTACACTTGCATGAGTATCCTATACCCAAATATATGAGAACTATGTTGTTATGCCCTCACAACGCGCACAAGTGTAATACTAGTCTTTTACGTATTTATCGATGTCCAATCTCGATAATACTCTGACTAGGGATATTTAATGATTTATCCTTCGTGGACTGATACTGTCTCATATTATTCTCAATCCAGGAACAAATCATAAGGACCTCCTATCATTTATATATCTTGGTGATCTAATCACAAATGATAAGAGTGCAATCTCCTTTGTCACATAGTTAATTTGTACAACAACACCGTGATCTGTACAAATAGTGACGTTATGGGTCATAATTGTCCAACAACATCAACCAGTGTCCAAACTTGGTTGTATACATGGAATCCATTTCGGACTTCATGACACTTTCCCCTTAATGGATTCGATACCTCGTATCATTGCTTCTTACGTAGCGGTTCATTATCCTCAATAAGACTAATGTCTACGTGAGGTTATATCAGAAACCCATACCTCTCTTAGGTTGTTTTCTGACTCTCTCTGACCTACGCGGTTCTTTTGTATTAGAAGATTGTGGAACAGTCTCATCCCTGATGAACTGTTCGTTTTCCATTAGGGATTGGTGCCAGGAATAGTATTACTCTGATTTTTATCGAGTTTTACTTTCCTCCCACTTACCACTGCATATAGGAATTCTTTTTAAGGAAAACCCAATGGAGAGCAACAAATATCTTTGTTCTCTTGTGGGTTGTGGAAATTGGTTTCCCTAGGATAACCAATTATAAATAGACATTTATCCAATTTGGGTTCTACTTTGGTACCATCCAAACGCTTAACATGCCCAGCATTCCCAAATCTTCAGGAATGAGAAACCCAGTTTCTTTCCTGTCCATATTTTATATGGAGTCTGTCCAACAGACTTTGACGGAACCTTATTCAAAATAAGTATTGCACTGTTCAATTCGTATCCCGTGAATGAAATTGATAGCCAATGCGACTCATCATTAACCTTACCATGTCCAACAAAGTTCGGTTTCTCTCTCGTTTGGACACATCACTCAATTGAGGTGTTCCGAGAGGATTTCACTTTGAAAGAATACCATACTCTTTCAAGTAAACTTGAAACTCATTGCTTAAGTATTCTACACCACGATCTAACCGCAATATTTTTTTAATACTTTTGTCGGTCTGTTTTTTTACTTCATGTTGAAACTCTTTGAATTTATCCAAAGTTTCCGACTTGTGTTTCATAAGATACACATAACCATAACGCGATGCAACATCTGTAAGGTTACAAAGTATTCATAACCATTTCTAGCCTGGCTAGACATGGGCCCATATACGTCACCATGAACGATGGCTAACAGCTTGGTGGCACGTACACCCTTAGCACTAAAAGGCGTTTTAGGCACTTTGCCTAATAAACAAGATTCGTAGACATCATATGAATTAAGATCAAATCCGTCCAAGTATCCACTCTTCAAAAGTGTGGATATACGAGTCTTGTTAATGTGTCCCTGACAACAATGCCACTAATAAGTCTCATCTGATTTACTCAGTTTGAGCCTTTTGTTTGTCATGTTATATGTTTGAGATTCATTTATATTCGAAATATAAATAATGTTATTCACATCTAATTTGTATATCTCAATATCATCTTATAAAAAAAACACCCAGTGTTCTGGAACATAAGGGTTTACCCGCAACGTTGAACTAGATATAGAGATAATAATTCTAGTCAACTAGGTACATTATAACAGTTTCCTAATTTAAGTACATGCCCAAATGGCAGTTCCAAAACTTAGGTTCCACAGCCGAAACAGCGACTCTCGTCCCGTTTCTGACTCGCACATCGATCTCATCTGAAGCCAGTCTCCTGCTAATCAGGAGATCCCTCACATCAGTACATATGTATGTACCACATCCAGTATCAAAAATCCAATTTTTAAAACCAGTAGTGGACACGTTTAATATAATAACAAACATACCTGAAGTCGGAGCCTTGCTCGCCTTCACTTACTTCATGTCTGCCTTGTCCATACGGCAGTCACGCTTCCAGTGACCCCGTTTGCCACAGTTTAGGTAGACATCTTGGGATATGTCATTTGTCTTCCAAGAACACTGTGACGATTTTGCCTTTGCCCTTTTTCTTCACACCCCCAGAAGACTCTGGCCAAGCCTTGGCCTTCTGGGATGTCAAAGTAAGATGCGCCATGCGCTTCTTGCCCTTTTGGAAGCTCTGGCTCTGCCTCCTTGAGCACAGTCATTAACTCTCCAAGAGTTTTCTTTTGGTTCATGATGAACCCGCCCCAGCATACGGACAGAGACTGTAAGATCAAATCTATGGAAGTCTCGGCCTCGTAGGTAATGCCCAGCTAACCTAGCTGTTCAATGTCAGCAATCATCTGCGACACCTAGCGCTCAACAGATGTACCATCTGACATACGCGATCGAAAGATCTTCTTTTGCAATTCTTACTTCTAAGATCTAAGGTTAGATCTATGAAGATCCTTTAATTTCAACATCATGGTATAAGGATCTAATCCTTAGTTTTGATGACGAAATTAAGGAGTCATTGCGGCAAGCATAGCAGATTGAGCACTAAAGTTATCATCACGATGAGTCTTCCTAAGCTCATGCTCTACTATTTGCTCAACTCCGGGCTCAGGGCCCGAGAGGATTCTCTATCCAATAGAGTAACTTTTCAGCTCCCAGGACAATTCTGAGATTCATTTCCTAATCTGGAAAATTTACGCCGTTAAATACATTCTCACCCAGGATTATGTCCCTTAATGCTAATCCTTCCAGCCATCTCGATTGCAATAGTCCAACTATCCAATCAATGATTTTGGGTACACTCAAAATGTAATGGTTACTATAGTCCAACTATATGACCAACTACAAGTGAAGTATTGTTTAGTACGGTCTAATTGTCCAAAGAAAGCAATATTCAATATTAGTCCAACTAATATATTTATAACAACGATAAATAAAATAAAAGAGCGAGTATTGCCAAGTATTTAAACGAAATTGCAAATGTTATACTTGCCTCCCACTATTTTTCTGCGAGCCTCTAACCCTATATGGAGTACTCGGGAAACCTAGTTTCCTAGTGGGCTAGGTTCCCGTTAAATAACACACAACCTTGAATTTGGCCAACAAGCTGTATGAAACTTAACTATGTAGATCTCTAAGATCAATTGGATCCAATCTAATTGCTAGATCCGGTAGGTGGACCTCCAAGTCCAAAATATATATCCAATATATATTTCCTAACCTTTTACTCTGAATCAACAAAGCATTGGCTTTGTCTCAACAAACTTAATGATTCCAGTTAAGCGCAACCCATTGACAATGGGAAAGCTTCGTAATCGACGTCGATGAACTAGAAGTGACCTTGACTTTGGCCAACAAGTCATAACCACCCAAGACATACGATATAGAACAAAGCTTTCGTAGTTCAAACACATCCCTAATGGACAATGGTCTTGACTTTGGCCAACAAACCAATGCTAATCTTTTATCTTGAGAGAGAACCACTCAATGGAAGGAAAATGCTTAATATTTGAATGAGGGTTTTTCGCGTAAATTGGCAACCAATTTATTATCTTTGATTAGATCTCATCATACACCCTTAAACATGCATTCTAAAAGAATAATAAAGCGCGATTAAAATAATAATGATATGTGGATGGATATATAACAAATTTGTTCATAGAACAAATCTCTCATCTTCCTCTCTCCCGCTAGCACTATTCATACTTCTACCCAATTACATAATACATCAAAGAAACCTCATTTCATTGAGGAGAATTGGTGAGAAGAGAAATACAAAGAGAATAGAGATAATAGGCTCGACACGCAGGTCCAATTTAAATAAATTCTAAATTTATTACAATAATTTCCAAAATTGTCCTCACCCTTCTAATATACATCTGATATACATTATTCATACAATACATCCTAGTATTTACACAAAACATATTATTCAATCAATCTAATCCAATTAATTAATCTTTGAATTAATGACCATCCAATGTTCAAACAACGATTTGATTTGCGCGAGTCCAACTCGTTTAAGAATAAATACTCAAAGTATGTATTCTTGAATTATATCGAACTATAATTTTAAATCTAATTTAAATTGTATTCAATACTAATTCTAATTTAATTCCAAATTAAATAATTACACTTATTTATGTGCCTTTTAGACTTAGATTCTAAATCTAATCTAAATGGGTCTCAAAGGCCCAATTAGTATCCAATACTATTCAATTAAAGTCCAATGGGCTTTCAATTAATTCCTTAGGCATGGGCTTTGGCCAATATGGATCAAACCCAAAATGCCAAGGCCCAAATAGGAATCACCCTATGCCAAAAAATCAATTTAGGCCCATTAGCCCAATTAAATTTTTAAAGGCCCAATTGTCATATTTGGACTTTATGGAAATGGTTTTAGGCCCAATAAGGAATCACCATTTTGCCCAAAACCAAACTTGGCCCAACCAAGCCCATTAAGCCAAAATTCAACAAATTAGCCCAATCCAATTTAAAGACTAATTTAATTAATATAACATTCCAAATATCATATTAATTTTAATTAAAGTGTAATTAACATAATTAATCAACTAATCTAATGTTTCCAAAACACTAATTAATCTAATTAATCATGCTCAACATTTCCAATTCATGTCCAACACAAATTGAAGCAAAATAAATTCTAAAACATGCTACATACTCACGGCAAATGCATAGAAATAACATCCAATTTGATTTCAATCCAATTAAATCAACAATCAAAATTTATTTCATGCTATTAATACATCCAATTGACAAATTTTCAAAAATTCACCATGAGCACACATTATGGTACATTCGGCCATGCTTGTGAATTTGGGGATTTTTGATCCAATCAATTTATCTCAAATCCAATGATGCATAAATCCAATTCATCATCATACAAACACAACCACACAATCAATTTAGGTAAATCAAGTTCCAAGCAAAAAATCTCAAATCAAAGTCCATAAACCCTAGATTTTGAAATCAAGTTTAGGTGGCTCATGATACCATTGTTAGTGTCTCTAAGACATGCCAAGGATCCCAAACATGATTCTAGTGTGAATTTAACAAGTAAGTTGCGGAATACTTACATTGATTGGATGAGAAATTTCAAAACTTTCATTCTTTGTTGGAAGCTCCTAGCCTTTGATTTGAATTCCAAACTCAATGGTGAGTTTCCCTATCACCTTAGTTGACCCTAAAAGTGCTAGCTTTGATGAATTTTTTGCAATTAAAATTCAAGAAAAGAGAAGGAGAGGTTCGGCCATTGATAGGGAAGAGAGAGATGAAGTGTGTTTTCTAAAAAAAAAAGCAAAGTGTTTTGTTTTCCAAAAAACAAAACTTAATCAACACACTTTGGTTGTGTGTAAGACTTCAATAAAAGAGCTCAACCACTTCCATCAACTTTTGACAACTTGATGTAAGTCAAGTGGGTCTCACCTCTTTGAAATTCAAAATTTGGTTGGCATCTCCAACACACAACAAAGCTTTGGGCCCGGATTTGTTTAATCCGACTAAACGAATTTTTTCATCGCTTAATAATTAAATCCAATTTAATCAAATAATTATGCCTTGCAAAATTATTACGAAAGTCGCTTACGAATTAATTTTAAATTAATTTGTTCGCTTGAATTAAAATCCAATTTTAATTCCGTATTGAAATCCAATTTCAATTAATATATCCGATATATTATTTATCCCAATTAAATAAATTAAATAAAAAAATCTAATTTAACTATTAAATTTATTTTACCGATTAATTCCAAATTAATCGCGTTCTCTCTTTTTCACGAATTAATCCCGGATTAATTCATGACGCAATTAATCCCAGATTAATTTTCTCTCTGTTAATTAATCCCAGATTAATTTTTACCGTAAATAATCCCAGATTAATTCTGTTCGAGTCAAATGTCATCGATGAATCTTTGGGAAGCGACCCAAGAGATTCCTGGATATGTTGGCAGTAAATCCGGTTGTCAGACTATCCAAACACGTGTGTACCCGGTACCACGTTCTTACCAATTTACAGGACATGGTTGGCATCTAGCAAAGCACCGTGCCTACCCAATTCTCCAGAAATATTCAACGAATAATATATAATCTATATCAGGCGTAGTATACTAAGTATTGGGTATTATGATCCAGTATCTAACGTCATATGCTAGGCCTAGGGCTGGAATTGTGTCTCCCTGTACGAAGCATATATCGGATCACTAGAAATTAGTCTCTGTAATCGGATAATCATGACCTAGTCATACTATCCCGATATCTATAGCATTTAAGAGTACTAGTTATGTATCCCTACGTGATCATCATCTCCATATGACTGAAGTGATACTTTCATCTTGACATCACACCCAATACACTATGTTACTTAGAGTACCAAGAAGAGGCATACACAGAACCTGTTAAAGCTCCTAACGACCAAAACCAAAGTATACCAATTGTCGCAAGTATTAGCGATGCAAGTCTCAGGTTAAGACCACATACACCTGCCCTGATTCAGATTCCCATAGACACATAGTCCTACTACCAATGGGATTTCGAGGGGTCTATCCAGAGAGAAGTTGTTCCCAATCCAACGGCTAACAGAATCTCCTATAACACTTGCATAAGTATCATATACTTAAATATATGAGAACTATGTCGTTAAGCTTCCATAACGCACACAAGTACAATACTAGCCTATTCCACATTATCGATGTCCAATCTCGATAATACTACAATTAGGGATATTTAATGATTAAACCTTTCATGGATTAATATTGTCTCATATCTTATTAATCCGGTATTAATCATATGGACTTTTATATTTTATATATCCAAGTAATCCAATTACAAATGATAAAAGAGCAATTTCCTTTGTCACATAGTTAATTTGTACAAAGAACACCATGTCTTTTACAAATAGTGATGTTATGGGTCATAATTGTCCAACAGAAACCCGATTATTTCCTGTCCTTATTTCATATGGAGTCTGTCCAACAGAATTTGACGGAACTTTATTCAAAATAAGTATTGCACTGTTCAATGTGTATCCCAATAAGGAAATTAGTAGCTCAGTGCAACTCATCATTAACCTTACCCTGTCCAACAAAGTTCGATTTCTCCGTTCGGACACACCTTTCATTAAGGTGTTCCGGGAGGAGTCCACTGTGAAAGAATACCATACTCTTTCAAGTAATCAAGAAACTTATTGCTCAAGTATTTTCCACCACGGTCCAACCGTGATGTTTTAATACTTTTGCCGGTCTATTTTTCTACTTCGTGTCGAAACTCTTTGAATTTCTCAAAAGTTTCCGACTTGTGTCTCATAAGACACACATAACCATAACGCGATGCAACATCCGCCAATGTTATGAAGTATTCATAACCACCTCTAGCCTAGCTAGACATGAGCCCGTATAAGTCACTATGATCGAGGGCTAACAGCTCGGTGGCAAATACACCATTACCGCTAAAAGGCGTTTTAGGCATTTTGCCTAATAAATAAGATTCGCAGACGTCATTTGAATTGGAATCAAATCCTTCCAAGTATCCATTATTCCAAAGAGCGGATATACGAGTCTTGTTAATGCGTCCCAAACGACAATGCCACAGATAAGTTTCATCCGTGTTACTTAGTTTGAGCCTTTTGTTTGTCATGTTATATAAAGACCATCATTAACATCTGATGTACTTATCAAAATGTTATCTTTATATACTAAACACCTAGTATTCCAGAATACAAAGTTACACCCGCAACGGGTTAAGCAAAGTACAGAGATGATGTTCCTAGTCAAACTAGGTATAAAATAACAGTCACCTAATGTAATTACATGCCTCAATGGCAGATACAAAACATAGGTCCCAACGTCCAAAACAGCGACTCTCGTCCCATTTCTGACTCGTAGGTCGATCTCATCTAAAGTCAGTATCCTGCTAATCAGCAGATCTTGCACATCAGTACATATGTGAGTACCACACCTAGAATCAAAAATCCAATTTTTAATATCAGTAGTGGACATGTTTATAAAAAACATACCTGAAGCCGGAGCCTTGCCCATCTTCATTTCCTTCAACTCTGCCTTGTACTCACGGCAGTCACGCTTCCAGTGACCCCGTTTGCCACAATGTAGGCAGACGTCTTGGGATATGTCCCTAGTCTTCCTAGAAAACTGTGATGATTTAGGTTTACCATTCTTCTTCCTTTTCTTCACACCCCTATAAGCCTTTGGCCAAGCCTTGGCCATCTAGGATGTCGAAGTAAGGTACGCATCGCGCTTCTTGCCCTTTAGAAGCTCTAGCTCTGCCTCCATGAGCATAGCCATCAACTCTCCAAGAGTCTTCTCTTGGTTCATCATGTTGTAGTTCATGACGAACCCGCCCCAGCACTCGGACAGAGACTGTAAGATCAAATCTATGGAAGTCTCAGCCTCGAAGGTTATGCCCAGCTGACCTAGCTGTTCGATGTCAGCAATCATCTGCGACACATAGTGCTCGACATATGTACCCTCTGACATACGCGAGTGAAAGAGCTTCTTTCGCAACTCATGCTTCTGAGATCTAAGATTAGATATGTGAAGATCCTTCAATTTCAACATCATACTATAAGGATCCAATCCTTTGTTCTGAATTCAACATCATACTATAAGGATCCAATCCTTAGTTCTGGTGACGAAACTAAGGAGTCATTGCGGCAAGCATGACAGATTGAGCACTAAAGTTATCATCACGATGAGTCCCAAGCTCATGCTCTACTATTTCCTCAACTCCGGGCTCAGGCCCGAGAGGTTTCTCTATAACATAGAGTAACTTCTCAACCCCCATGACTATCCTGAGGTTCATCTCCTAATCTGGAAAATTGGAGACGTTAAATATATTGTCGCCCATGACGATGTCCCTAATGCTCATCTTTCCAGCCATCTCGATTGCAATAGTTCAACTATTCAATCAACGATATCGGGTACACTCAAAATGTAATGGTTACTATAGTCCAACTATATAACCAACTACAAGTGGAGTAGTGTGAAAACAGTCCAACTGTTCAATGAAAGCAATAAAAGATATAGTCCAACTAATATATATATATATAACAATGATAAATAAAATAAAGGAGCGTGTGTAAGCAAGTATTAAACGAAATTGCAAATTTAATATTGGCATCCCACTATTTTTCAGCGAGCCTCTAACCCTCTGTGGAGTACTCGGGAAACCCAATTTCCTAGTGGGCTAGGATCCCGTTAAATAACACACAACCTTGACTTTGGCCAACAAGCTGTATGAAACTTAACTAGGTAGATCTCGAAGATCAATTGGATCACATCCAATTCCTAGATCCGGTAGGTGGACCTCTAAGTCCGAGATATATATCCAATATATATTTCCTAACATTTTCCTCTGAATCAACTAAGCATTGGCTTTGGCTCAACAAGCTTAATGATTCTAGTTAACTGTGACCCATTGACAGTGGGAAATCTTCGTAATCCACGTCGATGTACAGAAGTGACCTTGACTTTGGCCAACAAATCACAATGCCCAAGACATGATATATGTAACAAAGCTTTCATAGTTCAAACACATCCACGATGGACAATGATCTTGAATTTGGCCAACAAACCAATGCCAATCTTGGATCTTGAGAGAGAACCACTCAATGGAAGGAAAACATTTAATATTTGAATGAGGGTTTTTCACGTAAATTGACAACCAATTTATTATCTTTGATTAGGTCTCATCATACACCCTTAAACATGCATTCTAAAAGCATAATAAGGCGTGAATAAAATAATAAAGATATGCGGATGGATATATAATAATTTGTTCCTAGAACAAATCTCTCTCTTTCCTCTCTCCCCCTACCACTTTACATACTTCTACCCAATTACATAATATATTAAAGAAACCTCATTTACATTGTGGGGAATTGTTGAGAAGAGAAATACAAAGAGTAAAGAGATAATAGGCTGGACACCCAGGTCCAATTTAATAAATTCCAAATTTATTACAATAATTTCCAAAATTGCCCACACCCTTCTAATATCCATCCGATATACATTATTCATACAAATACATCTAAGTATTCACACAAAGCATGATGTTCATTAAATCTAATCCAATTAATTAATCTTTGAATTAATGACCATCCAATGTTATACAACGATTTGATTTGCGCGAGTCCAACTCGTTTAAGAATAAATACTCAAAGTACGTATTCTTGAATTATATCGAACTACAATTTCAAATCCAATTTAAATTGTATTTAGTACTAATTCATATTTAATTTCAAATTAAATAATTACACTTATAATAGTGTCTTTTAGACTTGGATTCCAAATCCAATCTAATGGGTCTCAAAGACCCAATTAGCATCCAATACTATTTAATTAAAGTCTAATGGGCTTTCAATTAATTCTTTAGGCATGGGCTTTGGCCATTATGGATCCAACCCAAGATGCCAAGGCCCAAGTTAGGAATCACCCTATGCCACAAAATCAATTTAGGCCCATTAGGCCCAATTAAATTTTTAAAGTCTCAATTGTCATATTTGGACTTTATGGAAATGGTTTTAGGCCCAATTGGATCCAACCCAATTGTCCAAAACCATACTTGGCCCAACCAAGCCCATTAAGCCCAAATACAACAAATTAGCCCAATCCAATTTAAAGACTAATTTATTGTTAACATAATATTCCAAATATCACATTAATTAATTAAAGTGTAATTGCCAAAATTAATTAATTAAAATAATATTTCCAAAACATCAATTAAACTAATTAATCATGCTTTAATCATCCAACTCATGTCCAACACAAATTGAAGCAAAATCAATCTATTAAACATGCTCAATCTCACGACAATGGGCATAAAATAACACTCAATTTGATTTCAATCCAATTAAATCAACATACAAGATTTATATTATGCCATAAACTCATCCAATGGTCTAATTAACAAAAATCACCAAGAGATTACAAAGGCTTATTTTCAGCTATGTGAAGGATTTTAGGGAAAAATAAATCTAATCAATTTTCCCAAATCCTATGATGCACAAATCCAATTCATCATCATCAAAACACTACCAAACAACCAATTTTGAAAAACTCATACTCCTATGATGCACAAAATCTAATCAATTTTCTCAAATCCTATGATGCACAAAATCCCCAAATAAAGTATATAAACCCTAAATATAAATCACGCTTAGATATGGCTCATGATACCATTGTTAGTGTCTCTAAGACATGCCAAGGATCCTAAACACCATTCTAGTGTGAATATAATCAAAAATAAGTTGCGGAATACTTACATTGATTTGGATGAGAAGTTCAAAACTTTCTTTGTTGTAGATGCTCTAAGCCTGTGTTGAGTTCCAAACACTTGGGTGAGTTTCCCTATCACCTCACAAGACTCCTAAAGTGCTAGCTTTAATGGAAAAATTGAAACAAAATTTTTCCTTGGAAAGCAGCAAGTTTCGGCTTTGGTAGAAGAGGGAGAGAAGATGAATAGTTCCTTGTTTCCAAAACAAGTGTGTTGTGTGTGTTTTCCAAAAACTAGGTTGGTGTAATGAGAAAGAATTCATTAAATGCAAGCCAACTACTCACATCAAGATTATGACACTTGATGTAATTTGTGGGTCCCACCACAATTAAATTTCAAATTTAAGTTGACTACACAACACACTTTGGGCCCGGTTCATTTAATCCGACTAAACGAATTTTCCGTCGTTAAATAATTAAATCCAATTTAATTAAATAATTATGCCTCGTAAAATTATTACGAAAGTCGCTTACGAATTAATTCCAAATTAATTCGTTCGCTTGAATTAAAATCCAATTTTAATTCCGCATTGAAATCTAATTTCAATTAATATATCCAATATATTATTTTAGCCTAATTCAATAAATTAAACAGTAAAATCCAATTTAACTATTAAATTTACTTTGCCGATTAATTCTAAATTAATCACGTTCTCTCTTCTAGTCGAATTAATCCCATATTAATTCTTACCATAATTAATCCCATATTAATTTTCTCTTTCATAATTAATCCCAGATTAATTTTGTTCGAGTCAAATGTCATCGGTGAATCTTTGGGAAGCGACCCAAGAGATTCCTAGATATGTTGGCAGTAAATGCGGTTGTCGGACTATCCGACACGTGCGTACCCGGTACCACGTTCTTACCGATTTACAAGACATGGTTGGCTTCTAGCAAAGCACCATGCCTACCAAATTCTCCAGAAAAATATTCAACATGGAATATTTTGTCTGCCCCGTACGAAGCATATATCGGATCACTAGCAACTAGTCTCTGTAATCGGATAATCATGACCTAGTCATATTATCCCAATAGCTGCAGCATTTAAGAATACTAGTTTTGTATCCCTGCGTGATCATCATCTCTATATGACTGAAGTGATACTTTCATCTTGACATCACACCCAATACATTATGATTCTCAATAAACCCAGAAGAGGCATACACAGAACCTGTTATACTACCAATGGGACTCTGAGGGGTCTATCTAGAGCGAATTCGTTCCCGGTCCAACGGCTAACAGAACCTCATATCACACTTGTATAAGTATCCAATACTTAAATAAATGAGAACTATATCGTTAAGCTTCCATAACATGCACAAGTGTAATACTAGTCTATTCCGTATTATCGATGTCCAGTCTCGATAATACTACGACTAGGGATATTTAATGATTAAACCTTTCATGGATTAATGTTGTCTCATATCTTATTAATCTGGTACTAATCATATGGACTTTTATCATTTATATATCCAAGTAATCCAATTATAAAATGATAAAAGAACAATTTCCTTTGTCACATTTAATTTGTACAAAAACACCATGTCTTTTACAAATAGTGATGCTATGGGTCATAATTATCCAACAATGTGAAAATGCAAGAGTAGGCAGCCTAGACTATATGACATGTTAATAAACAATTTAAAACATATATATATGCCCAAGTCTGGGCTGAAATCTTTCGTGTAGCGTTCGTCGGGAGTTCGAACGTTTCCAGGCAGTAGCTTCACGTTTGAGTTGCGTTTGAATGGCGTTCAAACGTTTTTGGTTTGGTGTTCGAACACTAGAACTTCATTTACTCCGTTCCGGAGCATCCGGTCCTCGTTTTGGTCCCCGTTTTTTTCTACGGACTCGTAACGGAATGAAGTTTTACATACATCCATAAATTGCGTTAACCGGGCTCTTATTTATTTTTATACTAATCTAATTAGTACAATCAATCCAAGGCATCCATTGGTCTTCAAATCTTGTTCCATGGTATGTTGTTGAGTTCTTCGCTGAATAGGTTCGTAATGAGTATTTCGTGGAATCGGCTCCTCCAAGTTACAAATTGAGTTAGAAAATGGACGTATTACAAAGGAAATGAACTTACAGCACTTGAAAGAATATGACCTTATGGTCTTACATTTCCAATACTAAAAATAAGAGCCAGAAAAATTAATGATCAACGCAATACATTCATCTCATGATTCAAAAATAAACATTCATCACATGAACATTCAAACCATTCATCTCATGAATCTAATTGTGCATACTCATCACAATATGCATATTAATAATTTAAACTTAAAAAGAGAAAGAGTTAATAAAACTTTTCAAACTTAAGCTCTCGATGCCAATTGTAGGAAATTGTTTCCTTTTACGCGGTGGAAGTTGCTTGTGGTGGCACCGAGTCCGGTATGGATCTTTAAAATTTTCTTTGCCTTCTCATTTTGTTGTAGTAGCCAAGATCAATCCTTTGTTGTCTAACAATTGGATCAACCACTCGATCTTCTGAACTATGACTCAAAACCAAAAAACCGAAGTGTGGGCTTCACTCACAAAGATTAAACCTCTAAACTATTTAGAGATTTTAGGATGTCACAATGGTGTTTGGCTTTAGGAATTTCACAACACTTGTGAATTCTAGAACTCTCTCTATTTTCTCTCAAATTTTTTCTCACAAAAATTGTGTGAATGAATGCAAAGTGTTAACCTTAGGAAGTGAGAGAAATGGTAGAGATTATATTCTCTTACACAAGCCAACTAGCCTTGTCATTAAGCATCTAATGCTGTCTTACAATGGCCAACACAAAAATGTGAATGCCATACCAAAGCATAAGAAATGTTAAGCTAAAGACAATGGCTTTGTCATTAAGCATTCAATGGCAAACACATAAATGTGGAGGCCATACCAAAACATAAAATGAATAAGCTAATGACAAAACTATTAGGTGTATCCAAGCCACCTAATAGACATAATTGCTTGGATGATATGGTAAGCCATATGGCTTTGTCTCCAATGGTAAATAAAAATCAATATATTAATAATGATTTATTTACCTTCAATTATGTTGTAGTAATTATCTCATAATTATTACTAACTTGATTATCTCATAATCAAGACTTGATTATCTCATAATCAAAGAATTCTAGAAAACATTAAGTTAAACTAATTTAACATAGTTTTCATTTGTGACAATAAATATTATTTATCTTATTAATAATATATAAATAAATATAATGTGAGCATATAATTAGACAATCTAATTATATTAGGTTTGCTACAGTTAATCGAGCTAGCACGGGGACCAAATGAACCTACGGTTCCGAGCTCCAATAATTCTGAAATATTAATTAAACTCTTTAATCAAATATTACGAATTATTAACTTCGTGTTATTCCACTAAAAACTCGAAGTTGAACTCCCGTTACCATAGATGGATTAAATAAACCGAACATTTTCGGTATCCATCGATATAGTCATTACATATGGATATAGCCCTTCACGAATATCTCATAAATTGAGCCGGGTCATAAGTCCGTTAATCCCCTCTAAATATTTTGTCTCTTAAGCACCATTGATTCTATAATGAACAATTAATTCATAACAATTATGAATATATAACTTTATATTCGCAATAGAAAAGTTGAGCGCTCATATTGTTCAAGTCCTGAATCAACTCTTAAAAAAGATATTCATCGGCTTCTCGTAAAAAGGAGTGAATTCCATATCTATGTAAAATGTTTCCAGCTACACACCAAACCATATCCCCAAAATACGTAGTTATTGGTCGGGAATGCAACACCAACCTCACCATAGTAAATCAAATGACATAGCCTATCATGCAGGAGTTCGTAGTACACTCAGGATTAAGATTGAATCCATATATGACCATCTATTAGATAAAATGAATTTCTTCGGTTAACGGATATTAAAAGAAATTTATATTTATCTGAGTCCAGTCCTATATGATCTCATCATACAAGGTGACTTCATTCCCATGTCACTACATGAACGATCCCGGGTCAAGGTCGTCATACAAGTATAGAATAAACCACAGCTATAGATAAACCACAAACAAATTACCTTCTTTATTTGCTCTCTATGGACTATTTAGATTACTAACTTCAGACTTAAATCCTCTTGTGCATCAAACAGACACTAAGTCTGAAGGTACAAGAGTGATCAAGGTAAACAAGACAATTGGACAATATGCAATATAAATCTAACAACTTTGATAAAATGAATAATGCATTTATTATTATTACAATAATCAATTCCGTTTACAATACATGAAGATTTAGGACATAAATCCCAACAGTTTTCACATCCATTTGTCATATCTCATAGTCGTGATATGCAGCAATGGCTAAATGAATCATAATGGATTTTAGCATGGCTACTGGTGAAAATGTTTCCTCATAGTCAATCCCAGGATGTTGAGTGTAACCATTCGCTACCAGACGGGCCTTAAAGGTTTCCACCTTTCCATCGGGCCCTCGCTTCATTTTGTAAACCCATTTACAACCAATAGGTTTAACTCCTTCAGGAAGTTCAACTAAATCCCAGACTTGATTGGCATGCATTGAATCCATTTCGAATTCATGGCTTCCTGTCAGTTTATTGAATCGATATCCAATATCGCTTCTTTATACATAGTCGGATCTGTTTCCTCCAAGAGGAGAACATCAAGGCTCACATCAGATGTTAAAAATAATATTTCAGGAGGCCTTGATATTCTATTCGACTTATGTAGAACTTGTGTTGTAGATCTTTCATCTAATTGGATCTCTGGTTTCATCTCAAGTTCCTTAATGTTGGGATCAAACTTATCAAGTTTAATCTCTCTACAATTCCCACTTTCTCTCAGAAATTAATTTTCAAGAAAATTGCAAAGCGAACAATAAATACATTTTGTTGCTCGGAATCGTAGAATTGATATCCCATGGAATTATCAGGATATCCAACGAACCTACATTTATACCCTCTAGGTGCTAGTTTATCCCGCTGTGCAATTCTAACATATGCACGACAACCCCAAATCTTAAATTCTTAAGACTTGGATTTCTACCGTACCATATCTGATAAGGGGTCGTAGAGAAACAGCTTTTGATGGAACCCAATTAAGTATGTAGGCAGCAGTAAGTAAAGCGTAACCCCTAAGGTAATAAGGAAGATATGTATAGCTCATCATGGATCGCACCATATCCAATAAAGTACGATTTCTTCGTTCAGATACACCATTGTGTTGAGGTGTTCTTGGTGGGCTATATTGGGCAAGAATTTCATTCTCCCTTAAATAGTTTATGTATTCTTCACTCATGTATTCACCGTCTCGATCTGATCTAAAATATATGATGAATTTACTGGTTTATTTTTCTAGTTCGTTTTGGAATATTTTTAACTAGTAAAATATTTCCGACTTATGTTTCATCAGATAGACATCCATATCTAGACTTGACATCTGTGAAAGTCACAAAGTATGTTGAACCATCATAAGCGATATGATTTAATGGACCACACACATCGCTGTGTATTAGCTCCAATAAATCTCCAGCACGGTGTCCAACACCTAGAAATTAGGCCTTTGTCATCTTTCCTTAGATACATGACTCACAAATCGGATAAGGATCTAAGGTAAGATTTTCAATCAAACCATCATTTACTAATTTGGATAGACTTCTAACACCTATATGGCCCAATCTCATATGCCATAATTCGGTATTATTTATTTCAGACTTCCTACTTGTATTTTTCTCTATATTAAAGACATCTCTACATGTTTCCAAAACATAGTGACCGTTTGATAAAGAACATTTATATTTCAATAAATTTTCTTTATCATACAAACATAAAGCTTCATCCTTAATGTTTATTTTATATCCCTCTTTATCTAATATTGGCAGTAATATTATTTGTCTGATAATTGAGGGAACATAATAACAGTCATGCAAATATAATTTACATCCATTTGAGAGATCTAGAACAACAGTTCCTATGGCCTTGACATCCAATGTCTCGCCATTGCCAACTCTAAGCTGGATCTCCCATTTATTCAGCCTTCTTCTAACCCTCATTTCCTGCAGGGAATTGCAAATATGAGTAGGACTGTCAGTGTCTAACACACATCCTCTATTTGCATATAAGGCTAATGACATGTCAATAATTTGAAAAATACAATGCATACATGAGAGTCATGTTTTTCCTTTTAGCTCTGGACAACCATTCTTCCAACGTCTAGACTTCTTGCATTGTAGACATTAATCACGAGCTCCTTTCGGTTTTGCACCTTTGCGCTTCTTGGAGTTCTTCTTTGATATTTTCTTATTCCCCATCTTTATTTTCTTTGACTTCCCAGAAGTGTTTGAAGAGCCAGCTCCACCATAGAGATACAGTGTGGGGTTGCCTTTCTTCAAATCTTGCTCCGTCGTGCGTAGCATGTTATGAAGTTCTTCGTATGTGGCTTGCATCGAATGCATATGGAAATTTAATACAAAGCATGCATAAGAACCAGGCAAAGAAGACAGAATCACATTACAGCCCAGCCGTTCATCAAACACAATGCCCTATTGTTCCAGCTATCGAATATGGTCTATCATGTTCAAAACATGAGTGCAGACATCTCTTCCCTCCTTGAGTTCAGCACTGAACAATTCCTTAGACCTTCGATAAAGTTTCATCTCTTTGTTTGCCTCGAACAACTCCTTGAGTGTTCACATGATGCTCCAAGCATCTGGTACTTCAATGTACTGTCTCAGCAAATCTGGAACCATCGATCCCAAGATGTAAGATTTCACCTTTAGGTTATCATCTTTCTGTTGAGTGGGGAACGAACAAAACCGAGCGTAGCGGAACCCGCCGAGATCAAATCCTGAGCGAATAATTTTTTTTTATTCGGCAGTCCCAAAACAGTGGTCAAATTTTTTTTCAACTTACAATTTTAAAATACATTAAAAATATTTTCCATGCATTAAAAATTACCATAAGCTAATTAAAAATTTTCAACACACTTTAATACATTTATCAACTTTTGATAAATCATTCAAGCATACACAAATTAATTTCCAACACTTAAAAATTAATCTAAGTATACATAACAATTTTCCAACACTTGAAAAATTACTCCAAGCATACAAAAATTAATACATCAACTATATATTAATTCTTCCAACACTTGAATGCTTCATATCCTCACATACATGCTTCCAATTAATCCAACAAAACCACAACAATTTTTCTCAACAATAATCATCAACAAATCAACAATAAAATGAACAATAAAATTTACAAATTAAATTTTACCAACAAGCTTTCAACCCTTGCCAATTTGTTGAATCTTTGCCTCCAAGCTTTTCCAAATCCTCCAAGCTATGAACTCCATCAAAATCCACCAAATTTAGCTCCTCAATAACAAGTCTTGGTGATCAAAATGTGGTTTGATCACTCAAGAATGGCAACCAAGATTTTCCCCAAATTTAACTCTTGAACCCTAGGAAAAATCAAGAAATTCAAGAACACAATTAATCCTTAACACTTAAAGATTAATTTTCATGGTCTTGATTATGATTTGGGTGATTTTTGGTGAGAGATTTGTGTTGGGTTTCTATTAAGTCCCAAGATCAATTTCAAGCAATAAAACATGTGCGAATACAACAATGAAGAATGGCGGAATCATACTTACATTGATCAGATTTTGCGACGCGATGAACACAAAATCTTCAAGCTTTTCCTCCTTGGAAGCTCACGGCATTCACCTCCTTTTGTGCTCCATTTTCGGTCCAAGCTCCAAGCTTTCGAATGGTGATTCCAATCTCACAAGTTGGTTTCCCTATCACATTCGCAAGACCCCGGATGTGTGCTAGCACTCGTTAATTTTGCCACAAAAATCACCTAAGCTTCTCCTTGTATTCTCGGTAAAATGCAGAAAAATGAAGATTAAAACAGCCCATTGGGCGTGAGAGGGAAGAGGAGAGAAGAGAGAAAAATGTGTTAAGTGTGTTGGTTAATTGATTTCCAAAATCAATTAAAACATATACCAATTTTCACTTTCAAAAAGTCAAGGCATTAAAGCCATTCAACTACCACCATCAATCACAAGTGACAAGTTGTCACATAATTCAAAGTGACTAGACATCACATCAATCGATTGACTAGTGATTTGACACTTGGTGTGACTTATGGGCCGCACTTGAATTCGAAATGCGAGTGCGCCCGCAAACACTCCCGGGCTCGGGTTCTCTAATTCTGAATTAACGAATTTTTTGTTGCGACGTAATTAAATAATTATGCCTAGCAAAATTACTATTCATGTCGCTAACGAATTAATTCTAAATTAACTCGTTTGCCCGAATTAAAATCCAATTTTAATTCCGAGTCGAAATCCAATTTCATTTAATATATCGAATATATTAATTTTATCGATTAATTCCAAATTAATCGTTCTCTATCTTTAATTAATATTTTATCCCAGATAAAACATCTCTGTAATTAATCCCAGATTAATTTTCTCTCTTATAATTAATCCCAGATTAATAAAGTGTGAGTCATACGTTATCGGTGAATCTTCGGGAAGCGACCCATGAGATCCCCGGATATGTTGGCAGTAAATCCGGTCGTCGGACTATCCGAACACGTACGTACATAGTACTACGTTTTTACCGATTTACAAGACATGGTTGGCTTCTAGCAAAGCATCGTGCCTACTCAATTCTCCAGAAATATTCTTACTGGAACATACAATCTATATCAGGCGTAGTATACGTAGTATTGCGTATTTCGATCCAGTATCGGATGTCACGTGCAAGGCCTGAGGCTGGAAATGTGTCTGCCCCGTACGAAGCACATATCGGATGTCTGGTAGCTAGTCTCTAAAATCGGATAAACATGACCTAGTCATAATATCCCGATAGCTGCAGCATATAAGAGCACCAGTTCTGTATCCTACGTGATCATCATCTCCACTATGACTGGAGTGATACTTCCATCTCGACATCACACCCAATACACTACGATTCTCAATATACCCAGACGAGGCGTACACAAAATCGGTTAAAGCCCTGGACGACCAAAACTAAAGTATATTGATTGTCGCAAGTATTAGCGGTGCAAGTCTCAGGTTAAGACCAAATACACCTACCCTAATTCGGACTTCCATAGACACATAGTCATACTACCAATGGAATTCCGAGGGGTCTATCTAGAGCGAAGCTGTTTCCGTACCATCGGTAAACACAACCTCCTATTACACTTGCATGAGTATCATATACCCAATATATGAGAACTATGACGTTATTCTCCCACAACGCGCACAAGTGTAATACTAGTCTATTCCGCATTATCGATGTCCAATCTCGATAATACTACGACTAGGGATATTTAATGATTAAACCTTTATGGATTGATACTGTCTCATATCATCTCAATCTGGAACTAATCATATGGACTTTTCATCATTTATACATCTTGGTAATCTAATTACAAATGATAAAAAAGCAATTTCATTTGTCACATAGTTAATTTGTACAACAACACAATGATCTGTACAAATAGTGATGCTATGGGTCATAACTGTCAAACAATCTCCCACTTGGCCTATAGCCAATCACTCAAGTGTCCTACACCCGAACTATGTACGATTCGCTCAAACTTCTACTGAGGAAATGCTTTCATCAGCGGATTTGCAGTGTTATGATCTGATGCGATTTATTCGATCATCACATCGCCACAATGTATGATACAAACAAATCAGATGAATATTTGAAGTATATATCTGGATCGTTGATGAGACCATTAATTCTTTAGTCTGCGTTGTAGCCTAGCTCAGCTGCTAACAGAACTATATCTAATCTAATTAGATTATTATCGATCCAAAAGGCTTCTATTGCTGCCTCAGCTGCAACAATATTCGCTTTTGTTGTTTATTCGGTAACAGTATCTTGCTTGGAAGATTTCCATCTCATTGTTCCGTTATTCAAACTTTATAGTACCGTTGCTACGACTTATAGTCATTTTATCGGTTAGGAAACTTGCAGCAGTGAACCCAGTCACTTCAAGTTCTCATTTTCCATAGTTTAAGACAGCATCATTAGTTCCTTTAAGATACTCAAGGATGTTCTTAACATCAATCCAATGACTATCACTTGGATTGGCCCGTTTGTGACTCCATATGCTCAAAGCATATGAGACACCAGGTCGCGTATATTTCTTTCAATGTACGATTTCTCGGAGAGTATTAACAAATTTAAATCTATCCCAGTAGATCTTTATTCCTAGAATAAAGGTTGTTTCTCCCAAGAATTCTATGGAGAATTTTCATGAAAGTCAAGCTTTCACCGATAGTATTTTGGGAATATCATTTCCAAGAAATGATATGTCATCATTATTTAGGACATTCATTGTCAGTGCGCTCCCACTAACCTCCTTATATACACAAGAATCATTTTCGTTTTGAATTAAATCATATACCATTATGATTACATCAAAACGATAATTCTAAGAACGCAATGCTTGCTTCAATCCATCCATGGATCGAATTAACATGCAAACCTTGTTTGCTCGTTTTTGATACGACAAAACCGTCAGGATGTTATAAACATCCACCAAAAGGTTTCCGTTTAAGGAAAGCGATTTTGACATTCAGCTGCCATATTTCATAAATGAAACATGCAGCATCAGCAAGCATTATCCAAATGGATTTAACCATGACAATAGGTAAAAGGTTTCGTCGTAATCGACATAATGTTGATAATGTTACCTTTTCGCTACAAGCCCAGCTTAGTACGTTGGTATGTTGCCTTCCATGTATGTCTTCCTTGAAGACTTGTATAGTACCAATAGGCACAATGCCTTCCTGAACAACAACTAGTGTCTAAACATAGTTGATATACATGGAATCCATTTCGGACTTCATGGCACTTCCTCATACGTAGTCAGTTCGTATTCCTCAATAAGATTGACATCTTTATGAGGTGAGATCAGAAACCCATACCCCAGGTTGTTTTCTTACTCTCTCCGACTTACGCGGTTCTTGTGTATTCAAAAATTATTGGTATAGTTTCATCCTTGATGAACTATTTGTGTTCCATTAAGGAATCGATGCCTGGAATGGTATTACTCTGATTTTCATCGAGTTTTACTTTCCTCCCACTTACCACTGCATATCGGTATTCCTCTTAGGAAAACCGCATGGGGAACAACAATTACATTGTTCTCTTGTGAGTTGTATAAGTACTATACTTTGGTTTCCCTAGGATAACCCACAACTTAGGCACTTATCATATTTGGGTTTTAGTTTGGTATCATCCAAACATATGCCTTGCATTCCCAAATCTTCAGGAATGAGAAAACCTGGTTTCTTTCCTGTTCATATCTAATATGAAGTCTGTCTAACAGATTTTCATGGAACCTTATTCAAAATAAGTTTTGCACTATTTAAAGCTTATCCCTTGAAGGAAATGGTAGCTCAGAGCGACTCATGATTAACCATATCATGTCCAACAAAATTCGGTTTCTCTGTTCGGACACACCGTCAAACTGACGTGTTCCGGGAGGAGTCCTCATTGAAAGAATACTATATTCTTTCAAGTATATGAGAAACTTATCGCTTAAGTAATTTCATCATGGTCTAGCCGTGATGATTTAATACTTTAGCAGATCTATTTGTCTATTTCGTGTCGAAACTCTAAAAGTTTCGGATTTGTGTTTCAAAAGAAACACATAACCATAAAGCGATGCCACATCTGTAAAGGTCACGAAACATTCATATCCACCTCTAGCCTAGCTAGACATGGGCCCACTTACGTCACTATGAACGAGGGCTAATAGATCGGTAGCACTTGCACTTTTACCAAGTAAAAGGTGTTTTAGGCACTTTGCCTAATAAACTAGATTCGTAGGCATCATTTGAATAGAATCAAATCCGTCATAGTATCCACTCTTTGAAAGTGTGGATATACGAGTCTTGTTTAATTGTGTCAACTGATTAATTCAGTTTGAGTTATTTGTTTGTCATGTAATAAGTTTGAGATTTAATTATATTAAAAATATAAATACTGTTATTCACATCTAATATGTTTATCTCAATATCATATTTATAAAATAAAACACTTTAGTGTTCTAGAATATAAAGGTGTATCCGCAACGGATTAAACCCTGATATAGAGATAATGTTTCTAGTCAAATTAGTCATATTGTAACAGTTTCCTAATTTAAGTACCTACCCAAAGGGTAGTTCCTAAACTTAGGTTTCTACGGTTAAAACAGCGACTGTCGTCCCGTTTTTGATTCGTAGATCAATCTCATCTGAAGTTAGTATCCTGCTTGTCAGCAGATTCTGCACATCAGTACATATTTATGTACCACATCTAGTATCTAAAATCCAATTTTAATACCAGTAGTGAACATGTTTATGACAAACATATTTGAAGTCGGAGCCTTACACCGTCTTCAATTCCTTCATTTCTGCCTTGTCCATACGGCAGTCACGTTTCCGTGTCCCCGTTTGCCACAGTTTAGGTAGACATCTTGGGATATGTCATTTGTCTTCCCAGAAGATTATAATGACTTTGCCTTTCCCCTTTTCCACACCCAGAAGCCTTTGGCCAAGCCTTGGCCTTCCGGAATGTCAAAGTAAGATGCGCCTTGCGCTTCTTGCCTTATTGCAAACTCTGGCTTTGTCTCTTGGAGTATAGCCATTAACTCTCCAAGAGTTTACTATTGCAATTAGTTCTTCTAAGATCTAAGTATATATCTATGAAGATCCTTTAATTTCAATATCATACTATAAGGATCTAATCCTTAACTCTGAATAAGAAATTAAGGAGTCTATTTGGCAAGCTTAATGGATTAAGCACTAAATTTATCATCACATGAATATTCAAAATATCATGTTCTACTATTTTCTCAACTCCGGGCTTAGGCTCGAGACGTCACTATATCAAATAAAGTAACTTCTTCTCGGTCACCCAGGACTATCCTGAGATTTTATTCCCAATTTGAAAATTAAAGTCGTTTAAATACATTTTCACCCAGGATTATGTTTTAAACACTAATCTTTCAATTTATCTTGATTTTAATAGTCCAACTATTTAATCAACGATTTTAGGTACTATTGATTATAATGATTACTATAGACTAACTATATAATCAACTATAATTTAATAGGTTAAATTCAAATATATTGATTACTATAATCCAATTATATAATCAACTATAATTGAATAGTTTGAATACAGTCCAACTGTTTAATTAAAACAACAATTAAAATTAGTCCAACTAATATATTAATTTATTTTACGAAAATTTGAAATGAGCGCGTATGGCAAGTAACTAAACGAATATTGCAAATTTAATACTTGTCTCCCACTATTTTTCGGCGAGCCTCTAACCCTCTGTTGAGTACTCGGGAACCTTGTTTCCTAGTGGGCTAGGATCCCGTTAAATAACACACAATCTTGACTTTGGCCAAAAAATTGTATGATATTAACTAGGTAGATCTCTAAGATCAATTGGATCCCATCTAATTCCTAGATCCGGTAGGTGGACATCCAAGTCCGAAACATATATCTTATATATGCCAATATATCCAATATATTGCCTAACATTTTTCCTCTGAATCAATTAAGCATGGCTTTGGCACAACAAACTTAATGATCCCAGTTAAGCGGAACCTATTGACTATGGAAAGCTTCGTAATCGATGTCGATGGACAAGAAGTTATCTGACTTTGGCCAACAAATCACAACTTGGACAAGACACCGATATGGAACAAAGCCTTCATGATTCAAACACATCCGCGACGGACAAAGGTCTTGACTTTGGCCAACAAACCAGTGCCAGTCTTGGATCTTGAGTAAGAATCACTCAATGGAAGGAAAAACGCTTAATATGTTGTGAGGGTTTTTCGCGTAATGGCTACCAATTAATTATCTTTGTTAAGGTATCATCATCATACACCCTTAAACATGCATTCTAAACACATAATAAGGCGCGTATAAATAAATATAATAATGATATGTAGATGGATACTTAAACACATTGTTCCAAGAACAAATCTCTCACATTCCTCTCTCCCGCTAGCACAAATATTCTATCTACTCTACCCGATTACATACACTTCTAAAGAAACCTCATTTACATTGAGGGGAATATGTGAGAAGAGAATACACAGAGTCAAGAGGTAATAGGCTGGACACGCAGGTCCAATTAATAAATTCTAAATTTATTACAACAATTCCAAAATTGCCCTCACCCATCTAATATCCACCTGATATACATTATTCATACATCGCATCCATGTATTCACACAAAGCATGTTATCAATCAATCTAATCCAATTAATAATTTGAATATTAATGACCATCCAATGTTCAAACAACGATTTGATTTTGCGCGAGTCAAACTCATTTTGCGAATAAGTACTCAAAGTACGAATTCTCGAATTATATTAAACTACAACATTAAATCCAATTCAATTTGTATTTAATACTATTCATTTATTTAATTCTAAATTAAATAATACACTTTTTAATGTTCCTTTACGACTTAGATTCTAAATCTAATCGTTACGGGTCTCAAAGCCCGATTAACATCCAATATTAATTTAATTAAAGTCCAATGGGCTTTTAATTAATTTCTTAAGGCATGGACTTTTGATCAATATGGGTCAAACCCAAATACCAAAGCCCATTTAAGGAATCACCCTTATTTGCCAAGAAACCAATTTAGGCCCATTAGGCCCAATTAAAGTTAAAGGTCCATTAAGTCATAATTGGACTTTATGGAAATGGTTTTGGGCCCAATTGGATCCAACCAATTAGCCTAAACCAAACTTGGCCCAACCAAGCCCATTAAGCCCAATTACAACTTTACAAGCCCAATTCCAAATTTAAGCCCTAATATTTCCAAAACACTAATTCACTCAATTAATTATGCTCATTATCATCAACATATGTCCAACATATTTAAATCAAAAATCATATCATTTCACATGCTATAGTCACGGTAATGAGGGATAATTTGTCCAATTAAAAATTCAATCCAATAAATCTCAAATCAATATTACCCAAATAATTTCAACTCATCCAATGATCAAAATCACAAAACACCATGACTTTAGGGTAATGTAAACTTTCGGCCAAGCCATGTGATTTAGGGAAAAATTATCCAATTCAATTTTAATCAAATTGACAATGCATAACACCATGTTATCATAATTTAAGCATATCCAAACAATCAATTTCACTCAAACATGCTCAAATCAATTTTTCCCAAATTTTACCCTAATTCATTTCATGCTCAAAATGGCTCAAGATACCATTATTGGGTTTTTATTAAGTCCCAAGATCAATTTCAAGTAATGAAACATGTGCGAATTCAACAATGAAGAATGGCGGAATCATACTTACATTGATCGGATTTTGCGACGCGATGAACACAAAATCTTCAAGCTTTTCCTCCTTGGAAGCTCACAGCATTCACCTCATTTTGTGCTCCATTTTCGGTCCAAGCTCCAAGCTTTCGAATAGTGATTCCAAGCTCACAAGTTGGTTTCCCTATCACCTTCGCAAGACCCCGGATGTGTGCTAGCACTCGGTAATTTTGCCACAAAAATCTCCTAAGCTTCTCCTTGTATTCTCGGATAGTCCGTTGCGACGTAATTAAAATATTATGCCTAGCAAAATTACTAATCACATCGCTAACGAATTAATTCTAAATTAACTCGTTCGCCCGAATTAAAATCCAATTTTAATTCCGCGTCGAAATCCAATTTCGTTTAATATATCAAATATATTAATTTTATCGATTAATTCCAAATTAATCGTTCTCTCTCTTTAATTAAAATTTTGTCCCAGATAAAATCTCCGTAATTAATCCCAGATTAATTTCTCTCTCTTATAATTAATCCCAAATTAATAAAGTGCGAGTCATACGTCATCAGTGAATCTTCGGGAAGTGACCCATGAGATCCCCGGATATGTTGGCAGTAAATACGGTCGTCGGACTATCCGAACATGTACGTACCTACTACTATATTTTTACCGATTTACAAGACATGCTTGGATTCTAGCAAAGCACCGTGCCTACCCAATTCTCCAGAAATATTCTTACTGGAATATATGATCTATAGCAGGCGTAGTATACGTAGTATTGCGTATTTCGATCCAGTATCGGATGTCACGTGCAAGGCCTGAGGCTGGAAATGTGTCTGCCCCGTACGAAGCACATATCGGATCTCTGGTAACTAGTCTCTATAATCGGATAAACATGACCTAGTCATAATATCCCGATAGCTCAGCATATAAGAGCACCAGTTCCGTATCCTACGTGATCATCATCTCAACTATGACTGGAGTGATACTTCCATCTCGACATCACACCCAATACACTACGATTCTCAATATACCCAGAAGAGGCGTACACAGAACATGTGTTAAAGCCCTGGATGACCAAAACCAAAGTATATTGATTGTTCCAAGTATTAGCGGTGTAAGTCTCAGGTTAAGACCAAATACACCTACCCTGATTCGGACTTCCATAGACACATAGTCATACTACCAATGGAATTCCGAGGGGTCTATTCAGAGCGAAGCTGTTTCCGTACCATCGGTAAACACAACCTCCTATTACAATTGCATGAGTATCCTATACCCAAATATATGAGAACTATGCCGTTATGCTCCCACAACGCGCACAAGTGTAATACTAGTCTATTCCGTATTATCGATGTCCAATCTCGATAATACTACGGCTAGGGATATTTAATTATTAAACATTTATAGATTGATACTGTCTCATATCATCTCAATCCGGAACTAATCATATGGAACTTTCATCATTTATACATCTTGGTAATCTAATTACAAATGATAAAAGAGCAATTTCCTTTGTCACATAGTTAATTTTTACAACAACACCATGATATATACAAATAGTGATGTTATAGGTCATAACTGTCCAACAATTTGGCTTGATTTTGGAAAGCAAAAATCAAATACTCTTTCTTTCTCATGCTCGGCAGTGAGCCACCATGAAAAAAAAATTGCTTTTTTTCTTGTTGTTTGACTTCGGCAGTGGCTGGAGAGAAAAAGCAATTGTTTTTCTTTTTGTTAGTTTCGGCAGTGGGTCAGTAAGTGAAGTAGCCAATTTCTTTTCGCTTTTTTTTTTTTATACTTTTGATTTTATTAATTAAAATTAAGGAAAAACAAAATCAAACCAAATAACAAACCATGGTTCAAGGAATCTTTTCCCTACACCACATATTCAAAAAATTAACTTAACCAAAGTTAAAATTAATCTCACCAACTTTAGTAACTAAGTTACCTTTATGAATCATTTAGTTACTTTAACCAAATAATTCAATTTTGCTTTACCTTAATTACTTTAACTAATTAAAGCTTTATGTATAATCTAAGTAATTAATATTATATATTAATTAACAATTAAATTAATTCACAAAATAATTACTAATTTAATGTAAATCAAATTTACATTGATTATACAATAAAATTATATCAACTCTTGATATAAAATTAATTAATTCAATTCATCTAATGAATTATCGGATTAAACAATTTAATCCTAAAAACCCAAAAATACTTTGTCAACATTGACGAGAGGTGTCATAGTGATCAACGAGTAAACTCAATTAATGGAACTTTCTAGGCTCACGTTGAGTTGTTACTTATATATATACTTATATATCTCATATACTTATATATACTATATATATATCATATATATATATATATATATATATATCATGCATGAAGATCGTCCATCTACAAATCATGACAAAACAACATGACACGTCAAACCATACAAGTCGAGGTTAAAATGCTAATGTATAATTCATTCGTCATTACCGTTTCCAATTGAGTAAGGTTATAGTTATACTATTAAAACCTTATCTACTCAATATAAACTACTTTTCAAAACTATATTCCATTAATAAATAATATATACGAAACTATTTTCGATATTATTTATAATGTCAAAGAAAATAATTTCTTCGACGAACTTTTGGCCAAAAGATTTCTGGAATATACTCTGAAAAAATATCTGGAAACATAATCCAACCATATGGACTGAAGAATCCTCATATTAACACACACCGATCTTCGTGAGCATCGGTCTATACCTAACAGACATCCAGCAGTCAGACCATGAAAAGTCTATGACATGCATGGTATCAGACATATAGGATCACTCACAAGACCACCGTGGTGTCTCAAGTCAAAGACCACAATAACTACTCAACTCGAAAAGACAACTATTGACAGTTTTATGGAATATCTATTAGTCATCTTTTATGAGTTAATTCAATATTCATTAAACTGATGAATATCTGCATTTCTATACGAACTTCCGCTAAGCTCACAGTCTGTTGAGACAAACCATATTTCCATTACATATAGTAGACAATGTACTAATATTACCAATATAATGACCAACCCATGTCAATATATCTAGACCAGGAATAATTTATATTCGAGAGAATGCGTGATATTTCTCAACATTATTTGCAACTCTTGCAAAGTTATCACCATATTTTGTAATTCTTGGGTCTTTACTAAATTCATATAAGGTTCCGAGTGTAACTCGAAATCTCTAACTCTTAGAGTAATCTAACTCTTATATTTACAATATATAGATAAAAGTAAGAGTTTTACCATTTATTTAAATAAATAACCATGATAAAATAAATATTATATTGCATAAATATCAAATATTCATACAAAAAGTGAATGGTGCTCGATCACCATTTCCAACACTCCCACTTGATCTAGTGCCATTCATGATGGTTTCTAATACCCATGGACTCCACATGTTTCTCAAACACCTTGGGAGTTAAGGCTTTAGTTAGTAGATCCGCTACATTTTCTTCAGTTCGTACTTTACAAACTACAACATCACCTCTATCCATAATTTCTCTAATTATGTGACAGTTTCGTTCCACATGCTTAGATTTCTAATGAGCGCGAGGTTCCTTGGCTTGAGCTATCACACCATTGTTGTCACAGAATAATGGAATATGATCTACTATAGATAGGACTACTCCAAGCTCCGCAACAAACTTTTTGATCTAGACAGCTTCCTTTGCGACTTTTGAAGCAGCAATGTATTCTGCCTCGGTGGTGGAATCAACAGTCGAACCCTGCTTGGTGCTCTTCCAACTAATGGCACCGCCATTGAGAGAAAACACAAACCCAGATGTAGACTTTCTATCTTCTGGATTAGATTGAAAATCTGAATCCGTGTAACCTCTCAACTGTAAGTCATTTTCTCCATAAATGAGAAACTTATCATTTGTACCCTTAAGGTATTTCAGGATATGTTTCACAGCCATCCAATGGTCCTGACCCGGATCAGACTGATAACGACTTGTAACACTTACAGCCATGCTGATATCAGGTCTAATACATAACATGGCATACATTATGCTACCAACAGTGGAAGCATAAGGTTGGCTAAGCATTTTAGCCCTTTCATCATCTGTCTTAGGACACATTTTCTTAGACAGATGAATACCATGTTTAAAATGCACATTGACTGTCTTACAGTCAACAAAGTTGTACCTTTCTAAGATCAAATCAATGTACTTGGACTGAGAGAGTCCTATCAACCTCATTGCTCTATCTCTATAAAGCTTTATTCCTAGTATAAATGTGGCCTCTCCCAAATCCTTCATGGAGAAATTCTTACTGAGATAGGCTTTGACAGATTGTAACATACCTATATCATTTCCGATAATAAGTATATCATCAACATAAATCACTAAGAAGACTTACCATGCTCCCACTAACTTTTTATAAACACATGATTCCTCTTCGTTTTTAATGAAACCAAACGATCTGATCACATCGTCAAAATGAAGATTCCAACTACGGGAAGCTTAAGTCCATAAATAGACCTTTTAAGCTTACATACTAGATTAGGATCTTTGGAGAATGCGAATCCCTCGGGTTGTTCCATATGGATATCTTCCTCAATATTTCCATTCAGAAAAGCCGTTTTCACATCCATCTGCCAAATTTCATAATCATAATGTGCGGCAATAGCTAATAAAATCCTGATTGACTTAAGCATGGCTACATGAGAAAAGGTTTCCTCATAATCAATACCAGATTTCTGAGTATATCCTTTTGCTACTAGTCGGGCCTTAAAGGTTTCAACCTTTCCATCGGGCCCCCACTTCCTCTTGTAAACCCATTTACAATCGATAGGAACAATTCAGTCGGGAAGCGAAACCAAGTCTCAGACTTGATTATCATGCATTGAGGCAATCTCGGATTTCATAGCTTCCAGTCATTTTTCCGCATCGATGTCAAACATCGTCTCTCTGTAGGTTAAAAGATCTTTTTCTTCAACTAAGAAAACATCGTGGGTATCATCAGATGACATCCCGTATCTGATAGGGGGTCTCGATATCCTTTCGGACCTACGAGGTGGTTATGTCAAAGGTATTTCATCTTCCTGAACTTCTGGTTCTATCGTTGATTCAATGTTACTTTGATTGACTTCCTCAAGATCAATCATTCTATGATCTGTACTTTCTAACACAAATTATGTTTCTAAGAAAGTTGCATTTCGAACAATGAACACATTTCGGTTCTCAGGATCATAGAACTGATATCCCATGGAATTTGTAGGATATCCAATGAATCGATACTTGTACCCTCTAGGTGCAAGTTTATCCCTCTGTGTAACTCTTACAAAGGCAGGACAACCCCAAATCTTAACATACTTAAGACTCGGTTTCCTTCCAGTCCATAACTCATACGGAGTAGTCGGAATGGTTTTCGATGGAACTTTGTTCAGAAGATGAGCGGAAGTGTCTAGAGCATGGCCCCACAAGTATAAAGGTAGATCAGTAAAACTCATCATCGATCGAACCATATCTAATAAAGTTTGATTCCTCCTCTCCGAAACACCATTGTATTGAGGAGTGCCTGGAGGAGCATACTGAGCGAGAATCCCATTCTCTTTTAAATAACTCACGAACTCACTGCTCATGTACTCACCGCCTCGATCTGATCGAAGGCATTTCAAGAGTTTTCCGGTTTGTTTCTCTACTTAAAATCGGTATTCTTTAAACTTTTCAAAAGTTTCCGATTTGTGTTTCATAAGAAACACATAACTATATCGTGACAAATCATCGATAAAAGTTACAAAGTATTGAAACCTACCCATTGTAGTATGATTTATAGGACCACATACATCGGAATGCACAAGTTCCAATAAATCATTAGAACGGTGTCCAATACTAATAAATGAGGATTTGGTCATTTTACCTTGAATACAATATTCACAAACTGGTAAAGGTTCTATGGTTAGATCCGATATCACACCATCCTTAACTAGTTTGGTTAGGATTTTTATGCCTATATGACCTAATCTCATATGCCAAAGTTCTATGTTATTTATTTCACCCGATCTTTTCCTTTTAGATTTCTCTATATTAAAAACATCATGATTTTTGTTAGAATGTAATGACCGTCAACCATGGGACATGAACAAGCAAAACATTCATATTATCATATAAATTCAAAAGAATATCTTTAATATTTATATGTAATCCTTCGCTGTCAAGTACAGGAAATGAGATGATTTGTCTTATCATAGTTGGCACAAAATAACAGTTATTAAGTGTTATATTAAATTCATCATAGAGTTTCAAAAACAAAATTCCTACTGCTTCAACATATGGAGAATCTTCATTCCCTACTCGCAGTTGGATCTCTCCGGCTTCAATCTTCTAGTTTCCCTCAGATCCTGTAACGAATTGCAGATATAAGAAGGACAAGCGATGTCTAACACCCAAGTCGAACTAGAATCAAAAGCAAGTGTAATGTCAATAATAGGAAAACAAATACTTGAGGGAGCTTTCTTCAAAGAGGCTAAATATTTCGGACAGTTGCGTTTCCAGTGTCCAAGCATGTCGCAGTAGAAACATTTTCCTTTTGCAACATCTGTCTTTACCTTTGGCTTAGAAACCCCTGCGGAAGCAACCTTTGGACCTTTACCTTTGACTTTCTTTTTCTTTTTCTGTTTCTTCCCAGCCGGCTTTTGAGAAGCCTGAGAAGGTCCAGAATAAGAAGCATCAGTGACCATGAAAGCAGAACTATTCTTATTCATGTCATCTTGAGCCGTCAACAACATATTGTGCAACTCAGAATAGGTGGGAAGCATCTTATGCATGTTAAAGTTAACGATAAAGTCCTTGAAAGACTTTGAAATAGATGCGAGAATCATACTATTCCCGAGGCGGTTATTAATATGAATATCCATCCTTTCAAACTCTTCAATACAATCTATTAGCTTCATCATATGTGGGCTAACAGGTTTTCCCACCGTGAGGAAAGTATGAAAAAGCTCGACAGCTGCATCTCTACCTGTAGTCGATCACTGAATAGTTCCTTCATATGCATCAAAATGGATCCGGAATCAGGCATCGGCATATACTTCCTCTGTAGTTCCGGCACCATAGATCCCAAGATGTATGACCGGACTTTCCGATCATCATCCTTCCATCTGTTGAACGTCTCACGTTCTCTATCTAAAGCATCATCTGAAACCCTTGCGGGCATTGGACGATCTAGAACATATTCAAGTTGCTCCGCTTGGCAAAGAATATGGAGATTCATAAGCCAAACATTATAGTTAACAGCACCCTGGAGCTTATGCGTATCAAGTATACGTGAAAGCGGGTTCGACACAGACATTTTGTCTACACAAGGATAAAATAAAGCAGAAATTAATATCTAAATATCATGATAAAACACTAAAAAGAATATGGATTTACTTTTTCTATAAAGTGCCCTCGCATTGTTTTAAATATTCTTTATAATCTCTATAAACAAGAATACAGAAATTTAACTCTTAAATCTCACAATGCAAAGTAGATCCTTCTTGACATTTATGCAAGTCTCACGCTTTAGCAATATTGACCATTGTAAATTCGAGAAGGTAGACAATTATTGTCAATTGCATCTCATGCAACTCTTACAATATTGGATAGTTCAATTTTTAGATCAACTTGTCTATCGCTGAAAGTAAGATACTAATATTAACCTCACGCTTTAGCAATATTGGATAATACTTTCTCTTAAATTCGACTCATCTCATGCTTAACCGGAATAGTACAAAACATTATAACCAATCCCTCACGCTTTAGCAATATTGGGAATAATCACAATGGTTTCACTAACACCGTATAGAAAAGCCGGACCATGTAATATTTTCAACTAAAATAATGACACTTAATGATCTAACGTAGAGATTTTTCAAAATCAAATGCATACAAATATATAAAATGTATGCATGTCCAAAAATGCCTAAAACATGTAATTCACAATTAAATGTAAGCATGGGCATTTTATAACATTGAGAAAAATTGTAAGGAACATGAACAATTAGAAGCACGTATCGCTCTGATACCACTTGTTGAGTGAGGAACGGACAAAACCGAGCGCAGCAGAACCCACCCGAGATCAAATCCCGAGCAAATAATTTTTTTTTTAATTATTCGGCAGTCCCAAAACAGTGGGTAAATTTCTTTTCAACTTACAATTTTCAAATACATTAAAAACATTTTCCATGCATTAAAAACTACCGTAAGCTAATTAAAATTTTTCAACACACTTTAATACATTTATCAACTTTTGATAAATCATTCAAGCATACACAAATTAATTTCCAACACTTAAAAATTAATCTAAGTATACATAACAATTTTCCAACACTTGAAAAATTACTCCAAGCATACAAAAATTAATACATCAACTATATATTAATTCTTCCAACACTTGAATGCTCATATCCTCACATACATGCTTCTGATTAATCCAACAAAACCACAACAATTTTTCTCAACAATAATCATCAACAAATCAACAATAAAATGAACAATAAAATTTACAAATTAAATTTTACCAACAAGCTTTCAACCCTTGCCAACTTGTTGAATCTTTGCCTCCAAGCTTTTCCAAATCCTCCAAGCTATGAGCTCTTTCAAAATCCACCAAATTGAGCTCCTCAAGAACAAGTCTTGGTGATCAAAACGTGGTTTGATAACTCAAGAATGACAACCAAGATTTTCCCCAAATTCAACTCTTGAACCCTAGGAAAAATCAATAAATTCAAGAACACAATTAATCCTTAACACTTAAAGAAAATTTCCATGGTCTTGATTATGATTTGGGTGATTTTTGGTGAGAGATTTGGCTTGATTTTGAAAAGCAAAAATCAAATACTCTTTCTTTCTCATGCTCGGCAGTGAGCCACCATGAAAAAAAAATTGCTTTTTTTCTTGTTGTTTGACTTCGTTCGGCAGTGGCTTGGAGAGAAAAAGCAATTGTTTTTCTTTTTGTTGGTTTCGGCAGTGGGGCAGTAAGTGAGTAGCCAATTTCTTTTTGCTTTTTTTTTTATACTTTTGATTTTATTAATTAAAATTAAGGAAAAACAAAATCAAACCAAATAACAAACCATGGTTCAAGAGAATTCATATAATGTAAAAGTAAGAGTTTAACTATATCACCATATTTTGTAACTCTCGGGTCTTTACTAAATTCATATAAGGTTCTGAGTGTAACTGGAAATCTCTAACTCTTAGAGTAATCCAACTCTTAGATTTACAATATATAATAAAAGTAAGAGTTTTACCATATATTTAAATAAATAACCATGATAAAAAAAATATTATATTGTATAAATATCAAATATTCATACAAAAAGTGAATGGTGCTCGATCACCATTTCCAACATTTTCCATCTATCAAAAGTTTCTCGCTCTTCTGGAGTGGAGTCAGGATCGATTTCAACAGGTAGTGGATTGATAGTGACATAAGTCAACTTTTCAAACTCCAAGATAAGGCGCATGTTCATTTCCCATTCGAAATAGTTTTCGGCTCATTTTAGCTTATTGGAATCCAAAAGTTTCATCAATGGATTAGCGGCAGCCATCTACAAGACAACATTGTTGAGTAGTAGCAGAACAATTTTCATTTCAAAATAATAACACTAATTGATTATGGAATTTTAAATCTATTAGTGCCCCCCCACCACTTTACGTAATTTCGTAATCTCCCGTAACGGAAAAATAGAATTTGACTATCAAAATTTCATATCATGAAGTGGATCCCATGACATTTACTCCAGCCTCACACTAATGACGATATTAGCCTTTATAAACTTATTAGGTAGACCTCCAAGGTCAATCACTTCATGTGACTCCTAGTTTGGTCCTAAACCGTTTCTTATCCTCACACTAATGACGATATTGGATTAAGACATGCTCTAGGTGTATACTTGTCAATGTGCACTAATGAGTTGCGTATGTACATCCTCACACTAATGATGATATTGGGTGACTACGTTAACTCATCATGCTACATCTCATGCTTTACCGGAGCGACCTAAGTTTCGAGTGCTTATACCCTCACATTAATGACGATATTGGATATAAGTAGTAAGAACCCATTCATCTTCGTATTGACAAGACAGACCATCAAAATAAAGTAATCACCTAATCATGAGAGATTTATGACAATCAAGTCATTAACTTAATTAGGTCAAAGTTTTAATTTAAAACATGCAAAACATATCCAATACGTCTTATGCATAATTAAATTAAAATTACTATGGCATAGATTCAAAAACTTGTGTTGTGTGGCTAAGCCTTGCTACTGATATCATTTTGTTGGGCCAGTTGTGGAACCCCTAGGTTCGAATCGGTGCCCCGCACAACGGAAATGGGTCTAACCCATGGATATCAAGTATAGGTGTAATTGTAAATAATTTAATGAAATACCATATTCCATTATGAGTGTATAGGAAAAAATTGGGGCTAAATTGGAGTCCGGAAACTCAAAAATGGCAAAACTAAAATTACCGCGCGTGCGCACATGATGCGAGTGCTACAGTGCATGCACTGCGCAAACATCAACCTTTATTTATTTATTTATTTCATTTCTTTCTCTCCTTCAGCTCATTTTCCAATGAGTTGAAGGGATTATGGTATTTTACCCTAATTTTTTTCGATTCTCCCTAAACACTTTAAAAACACCCAAAATTATTTTTTAACATCAACACATGTTTTAGAAAAAAAAATCAAGTTTTTCTAAATATCAAATATTTTTATAAAAACATAAATTTATTCTAAATACGCATTTGCGTAAATTTTGAATCCAATACACAAACCAAATTAGAATCCCAATAAAAAATATCTTGTGAACAATTCTAGGTCACCCAAAGGTGGTCAAGTGATTCTAGAATGGTAGCCATAGTTCTAAGCTTTAATATAGAGTTCCAAACTCTAATTTTATGTTTATGTCTAACATAAATATTTTGACCCAATTACAAGCATATTGTGTTTATACTTCCAAAGTATTCTAACACAATTTATTAGCCTTATTTTAAAATTAAGTTATGTGATCATGCATCTAATACCAAATTCATAACTTAAGAGAAGTTCAAACTCACCTAGCAAGCTTCGTGCAATATCCAATCTAATTCTTCTTTGTTGAAATGGTTGGAGAACCTCCAAGGTGTGCAAGCTTAACTTCAAGATCCAATCTTAATTTCCAATGCTAGCAAGCTTCACTTCAAGATTCAATCTTGATTTCTCCTAGATGAAATGCTGTAGAGACCTCACAAGCTTATCTAAATACTTCTCTAACTTAGGCTAATTTCTCTAAGAATTTGCTTGTACTTGTACTTGTAATTAAAACCTTCCTAAAGCTTGTTATTTATAGCAAAACTTAAGCAATTTTTAATTAATAAAAGTTGTAATTAACTTTTAAGTGGACTTAATCCAATTTGTCCAAATATGTATAATTAGGTGTGACTAATCTCCATTGTCTCCCACTTTAATTTAATCCAATTAAATCAAGCCAAGGATTAGGAAATGGATTAGTTAAATGTTTTCCACTCTGATTTAATCCAATTAAATCAAGCCAAAATCACATATTATTACATACTTACAATTACCATAATATCCTCAAATGGTAGAGATAATTATGATTTTATAATTAAGCCCTTGTGTAGTTATTGAATTAATCCAATTAGGTCAAAGTAAATAATCTATGTTATCTAATAACACTTGATTATCTTAGTTGATAATTATAATATCGAATATTATATTTTATCAAAATTAATCGGCTACCCAAGTGCTCAACGAGTACAATTCATATTGGGACTCTCTAAGTTCAGACATGTTCGTCAATAAGCCTAGCTAATATGTACATAATTCGGCCACCTCCGAATTCGTGAAGAATACGAACAACCTTTTTGAACTATACAAGTCGAGGTCATCACATATGTTTAACAATCCCTCCGTTGTAGGCTATACGGGTTATGCTTAGGAAACATAGAATATATTGTTAAGTCTCCGAGACGCACATCTCATGTCGACATGTCCATGATTCTTCATAACTGATGCAATCCACCCTAGGTGATCGACTTTGGCCAAAGATTTAAGAATCGTGACTTTACTAACATGGATACCTAAACCCCTTATGATACACATCGGGCCTACGGATCCTATCTTGATTCGCACTTGATTATCGTGTGCATCGGTCCACATCCAACGAAAATCTAGAGGTCAGACCATGAGAGGTTTCTGACATACATGGCATCAAAGTGTAGATGATCTCACACAAAATCAATGTTATCCTATAGTCAAAGGATTACATATGCTACTCGACTCGAGGAGATTCCTATTGACGGTGGTGTGTACTTCCAACTATTATGAATCATTTATGAGTCATTCAATATTCGCTTCAATGAATACCCACATGTCTATACGAGTTTCCAAAACTCATGGTACATTGGGTTAAACCATTGGAACTCCAATTCCAATATACGACATGTGCTAGTCTTCTAGGTTATAGGAATTCGACTGTATTCCAAAACAAACAACTAGGAATATTTACTTATGAATAGTTTACACCTAGTGTCAAGATTATTCTAAGGTCGATGTCATTTTTAGCATTCTATACATCAATCTAATATGCATAATGACAATACCATTAATAATGTATGAAATGAAAATGTAGTTATTTTATTAATAAATAATAAATGTACAATTCAGATTGGCACTCCAAGCACCAACTTCATCAATAACAATATCAATAATTTAGTAAACATTGTGAATCTTTTACGAAAATATTTTTCCGTGAAATGGCATAAAACGCGTTTTTGCCCTAACCGACCAATCAATACACATGGGGGCTGCCCAGGTCAGCCCCAATAGTACTTGGGCAGTTCATGGACTACCCGAACAGTGAACAATTCACTGTTTGGACAGGCGTTTCTCGGTAAGCCTGAAGCTCACCCGGTAACACTGTTTTTTGCTATTTTCGCATATTTTCACTCCGTAACACTTTCCGGAAATTATTCAAATGCCCAATACACTTCCAATATATTTAAATAATATATTTTTCATCACCAAAATTTCAGAATTTCCAGATCTGATATGGATGCCAAAAATATCATTTTTCATGCTTTAAATCCAATTTTCTCAATATTAATCATATTAGTATTTACACCAATGATAGCCACCACCAATGAAGAAATCAAGAACAATTCTAGGAGTTAAAAAAGTGGTCATAACACTCTAGAATGGCAATAAGTCATCAAATGATAAAATTGAACTAATATTACATTAATATTACTCGATCTTACTTCATACATGTATCTAACCTCTCAATTCATCCTCCAAATCAAAAAGCCCCAAAATCCAAGAAATAAATAAACTATTCAAGATATTCAAGAAAAAGAAACAAACTTTCTAAGATTAAGAATATTGAAGATTACCTCAAAATCTCCTAATTTCCTTAAACTTTCTTCTTGATTTCTTCACTTTCTCTCAAGTTTCTTCAAGAAATATTTTTGGGAACTTTCTATATGAGAGGATTTCGACCATGGAGGACTTATGAAAGAGGAAAAATTATTTTTCACTTTATATACTAGGGGTAACCTAACTTGTGCGTAATTTGATCATTTTTAAAAATTATTTAATAAGCTTTAAGTTATCAAATTCAAATTGATAACTACAAGTTTTAAATAAAGCATGCCACTTGTTACAAAAAATAATTAAATATGTGTAATAATAATTATTACATATGAATATTAATATAATTAAACATAAAGTTAAAGTAGCCAAATTCAAATTGAATATTTCAACCTTAAAGTTTAATATTATTAGTAATCAATAACAATTAAACATATTACATAACAATTATGTAATATTGATATATTTAATTATTTAAATATTTAATATTTAAATATAATATAATTATTAATATATATGTATTTTTATTTACACTAAATAACAAAATACATATACTAGTGACATGTGTCAAAATCTCTTTTGATAATTAACTAATATGTATCAAATAAAATCTTATATCAAATATAAATGTATATTAATTATTAATTGACCAAAATCCCATAATGCATGTATTTTCGTTTAACCGTTTAAACGATTCAAATTAACTCATTTAATCTGGTGAAGTATTATGAATAATATGTATTATTCATAACGCGTTGCCCAAGTGCTCAACGAGTACACTTCATATTGTGGGACTCTCTAAGTTTAGGTTTATCCATCACGGAATCAAATTTGGTGTCCATAATTCACTCACTCGTAAATTATGATGACCACAGATAATCTCGATAAACTATACAAGTCGAGGTCATTGCATACGTAGAATCTCTACGTCACAGGCTATCAATATTATACCAGAGATATAGATGGGAATGTCAAATCCCTAAGGTATAATATAGTCGACTTTCAAATTTACGATCTCTAAATAACACTCGGAACTCGCTTCCGAAGTATACCACGGTCATGAATTTACTAGATCGCAACACGTACAAGATACATATGCCCTGTAAACAGGACTGGCGGATTCTGTCTGATACTCACAGGATATCATGAGCATCAGTCAACACCCAACGAGTGGGCGGAGGTCTGATCTAAATAGATCAGTGACGTGACTTCCATCAAAGTTTGGAGGATGTCTCATATATCCACAGTGATATCGCAAATCGAATGACCACTATGTTACTCGACTCGAGAAGATTCCTATTGACATTGGTGTATCATCTATTAGGAAAACTTAAGTGAGTCGTTCAGTGTTTATTAAATAAACACCTAAACGTCTATACGAGTCTCCCAAGACTCATGGTTCATTGGGATAAACCATCGGACCAAGTCTCGATATACGACATATACTGGTCTCAGCAGATATTACTAATCGACATGAGTCAGTAAATCTTGACCATGAATTTTATTTGAGAATATACAACTTATAGTGACACTTTCTAATGTCAATTACAAACAATGTTGTAACTGCGCACTACGTTGTAAATCCTGAGGTCTTTGTCTAATATATATATATCACTAAATCAGATTTAGTTTTAATATAATTGTAATTAGATCGAATACGTATATAAAAATAAGAGGTGCTACCATTAAGTAAGTAATATTATAGAAAAAAAAATTGTTCATATTCATAAATCGAACATAAATATAATCCGGATTGACACTCCGAGCACCAACCCTAAAAATTTACCTCATTTGCTCTAGTGCCAATCCACAATATCATATACATATCTCAATATGTATCTTATGTGCATGGCCCTCAAGAGCTCACCTAATACTCAAGAGGTAGGCAATAACAAGTAGGTTCGCTATAACATATTGAGTTTCTCCAACAAATCCAACTGTTTCCCTTAGCTAGCATCATTAATATTTTATAGAACCTAATTTTACATCAATATGACTCAAATGGGACATGAATATTGTGCTACAACTACTGAGTTGTCTATATATGTAGGGATCAAATCCAAAATACTATGCAGACAACCGCAAGCACAACACTAATATTAAAACTTCTAATCTATAAGGTCACTTTGCAACTTCATAAGTCAATACTTCATAAGTTACAAATAATTCCACTAGCATAGTAGAATTATCTGTGACACTCCCACTGCATCTTTTCTGACTCTATATGACGTAGACCATCTAATGTCATAATTAGACTCAAAACTAATCTGACCCTAATGGTTGCGGACTATATTCTCCATGAATAAGGAACTCGTTTTAATATCTCAAAGATAACAAAGAACATGTTTCAAGACTCATCATAAGGTCAACAGGGTATCAAAAATAGCTCGTAACAATTACTATTAAATTTATATCTATAATCACACATAATATAGTATTCATTATGCCATCATCCTATGATGCATAAGATTAACTATAAATTCTAATCAATTTCTCTTTCGATAAAGGAATCATCCTTAATGAAAGATGAATACTATTTACTGTTGGTTTCTAAGGTCAAACCAAGATCTATTTAAGCATTTATAAGTGTGAATACGACAAGTTAAGTTGCATAATTACTTACTTTGATCGGCTATTGGATGCGATGAACATAAAAATTCTCTTCAAGCTCCTTGAAGTTTCGGCCATGGCTCCCTTTTGTGCTCCAAGTTGAATCTCCAAGCTCCAAGCTTTGTGTGTGATTCCATGCCCATGTGTTTGTTTTCCTATCACCTTTGGATGACTCTTTGGTGTGCTAGCACTAGGAAATTTTGCCATAAAATTTCCCTTACCCTTCATTCACCTCTCGGCCATTGAAGAAATTTGAGAGATTTTTTGGATTCTAAGCCGTAAGGGAGAGAGACGAGAGGAAGAAGATGTGTTTGTTTGATTTTCAAAATCAATTAAATGATATACCAAAAAATAAATAAATGGTATTAGTCATTCAAGCCATCACTTTGGAGTGTTTCACACTCAAGCATCAACCAACAACTTCCATCACATTAAAGTGATAAAGTTGACTAGTGATTTGACGCTTGATGTGACATGTGGGCCCCACACGATTCAAAATGCGAGCCCGCAAACACTCCCGAGCTCGGGTTCGCTAATTCTGAATTAACGAATTTTCCGTTGCGACGTAATTAAATTAAATTTAATTAAATAATTATGCCTAGCAAAATTACTATTCACGTCGCTAGCGAATTAATTCTAAATTAACTCGTTTGCCCGAATTAAAATCTAATTTTAATTCCGAGTCGAAATCCAATTTCGAATAATATATCGAATATATTATTTGATCGATTAATTCCAAATTAATCATTCTCTCTCTCTTTAAATAATATTTTATCCCAGATAAAATATCTCTGTAATTAATCCTAGATTAATTTTCTCTCTCATCTAATTAATCCCAGATTAATTATGTGTGAGTCATATGTCATCGGTGAATCTTCAGGAAGCGACCCATGAGATCCCCGGATATATTGGCAGTAAATTCGGTCGTTGAACTATCCGAACACGTACGTACCTAGTACTACGTTTTACCGATTTAGAAGACATGGTTGGCTTCTAGCAAAGCACCGTGCCTACCCAATTCTCCAAAATATTCTTAAAGGAATATGTAATCTTAATCAGGCGTAGTATACGTAGTATTGCAAATTACGATCCAGTATCGGATGTCACGTGCTAGGCTTGGGGCTGGAATTGTGTCTGCCCCGTACGAAGCACATATCGGATCTCTGGTAACTAATCTCTATAATCGGATAATCATGACCTTGTCATATTATCTCGATGACTGCAGTACATAAGAGAACCAGTTCTATATCCTACGTGATCATCATATCCACTATGAATGGAGTGATACTTCCGTCTTAACATCACACCCAATACACTACGATTCTCAATATACCCAGAAGAGGCGTACACAGAACCTGTTAAAGCCCTGGATGACTAAAACCAATGTATATTGATTGTCGCAAGTATTAGCGGTGCAAGTATCAGGTTAAGACCAAATACACCTACCCTGATTCGGACTTCCATAGACACATAGTCATACTACCAATGGAATTCTGAGGGGTCTATCCAGAGCGAAGCTGTTTCCGTACCATCGGTAAACACAACCTTTTATCATTGCATGAGTATCTTATACCCAAATATATGAGAACTATGTCGTTATGCTCCCACAACTCCCACAAGTGTAATACTAGTCTATTCTGCATTATCGATGTCCAATCTCGATAATACTACGACTAGTGATATTTAATGATTAAACCTTCGTGGATTGATACTGTCTCATATCATCTCAATTCAGAACTAATCATAAGGACCTTTTATCATTTATATATCTTGGTAATCTAATTACAAATGATAAAAGAGAAATTTCCTTTGTCACATAGTTAATTTGTACAACAACACCATGATCTGTACAAATAGTGATGCTATGGGTCATAATTGTCCAACATATACAAAAGACACACTAACAGTCAAATAATTATACTAATTGTCACACAAATAGTCTTGTTGTATCCTTTATTAGATCATATATAATGCACGACTAATGTGGGTATCTCACAAGTCTCTTAGTTTTATATCAAATATAAAACTTTATATCGAATATAATAGAGACTACTCCCACTACTTTCATGGAGAAAAGAAGACTTAGGTAAATCTTTTACCTCATAAACATCTCATTATTACCTTAATAATGATAATGTTGTTCTAGAAAGAAATTTGTACGCTCACACTAACCCTACTATCACATATGTATTCTCTATGCTTTGATAAAATCGGACAATCTGACTGATATCAAAATTAGAGAACACATATTTCCGGAAAACTCATATGAGTCTACAATAGGCTCTATAAGCTAATATACCAAACTGTAATTTAGCAGAATACAAACTCTAGGGCCATTCCAGAACGAACTATTCAAACAAAAAAATCACAGCGGATCTCTAATCTGAAGAAACCATTCAAAAAATGCCATTTTACATTCCTAGCTAAAATATACAGTTTATTATCAACATTAACCAACAGATCTTTAATTGTTCATTTAGTGCGACTAGAGACAAGTTTCCTCAGAATCTACAATAGATTACTGAATATAATTTTTCTCATTGTCATACTATAAAGGTCAAACCTTTTAGAAGCTCACTTTGTTTTTGCTGCGCAAAGCATTTGCACATTTTATGAACGATTCATAACGAAAGTTTAATCAAGTTCCAAACCTGATCGTAGTAAGCTATGAACAACCTTAGATCTATGTTTTAATGCTAACTTTTGGAATCGATATCAAATATTGTTCCCACTATAAGTTATAGGATAATTTTCATCGATAAGAAAACAACATAACCATTTAGTATCAAATACTTCACAAATGATTCTGACATCCTATTGGACTTATATAGAAGATGTCTAAGGGTCTTTTCATCCTATTAATTATTTAGTTCCATCTATAGTTTATCACTCTCACATTTGACTTCAATAAGTCAAGCCTTTTCTACAATGGTCAATATCGGATGTTACACACTAAGCAATAAAATAATTTTATTACTCGGGATCGTAGAAAATATATTCTATCAATTAGAATACAATATTCTATTAAATAGAATAAATGATAAACTTTTACTTGTACCTCCGAGGCGCAAGTACTTTCAATTATATAGCCATTACAAATCTCAAACTTTTCAAGATTCGAATTTTCTACTTAAACATATCATATACGTAAATATAGAAACTAATAGAACCTTAATTAAAATGATGAATTAGTATTGCTCGAGCATATCCCCAAGAGTATTGAAACTAATTCGGTAATACTCAATATCAAACGAATATAAGATTCGATTTCTCTCACTAACCAATTCCATCACGATGGAATCATAGAAGAATAATATTGAGCAAGAATCACATTCATAAATTATCTTAGAACTAATTACCATAAATTCATATGTTTAATCATATCAAACATCTTTGAACAATTCAAAGACCCACAATTAATTTTAAAGATACATTTTCTAAACTTCAGATATAATATATTTGAACCAGTCAAAATATTCGATCTACGTTTCATCAGAACAGATTGAAAGTTCTCAAACCTTGTAAGACGTTCAATATGTGTTCTTTCATAAACACGTAACTAAGTCATGACAATTCATTAACTAAGTTACAAAATAAAGAAAATTGCCCAAGGCAATTTACAATTCATTACATTACATACATCCAATGTATTAGTTTAATAAATCATTGGTCCAATGACAATCATTGGTTAAATGAGATTTTCAATCATATTCCCTAAATATAATATTCATTAAATGGATATAGATAAATGGCGTGATCTAGATCAGACCATCTTTTTCCATACGAGATAAGCATCTAATGCTTAACTGATAAAACTTCATAAACTACTGTTCTCAATTATTTATATTACCAAAAATAATTTTCTTAATGTTTATCTCTACATCAATGACACTACTAGTTGTATTAAAATATGTAACAACCTTTTTAAAGAACAAGTAACTATCCAATAGTCCCAAGTTCTGATATCAAATTTCAAAACAATCATTAAATAATATTTTAAATAACTAGAAAGGAGATCTGATATCCAATACCTATAGTTGTCATGTTGTGAGAATCGATATTCTCTACACACAACTATACGCACTCATTTCTTTAGCTTTCTAATTTGCATTCAACTATTAACAATAGTTGCAAGCAATCGACTAGCAAACAGTGTGGGACACATGACCTCTAAAGGTCATAAAAGTCAAGAAACGTCATTATCAGATAAACAAATACCTAATGGGGTTCTCTTAATTCTAGTCAAGAATCTCGAGACATGGACTAATTCATGTGAATTTTACTACACAAGAAAATATTCTCTCTAGAGAATTATATCCTAAAACGGATATCTATTTAGATTACCTATCGTGACATAGTAACTAAGTCACTAACCATTTTGATTTTTCAAGAAAATTGGAAACACAGTTCCCGATGGTTTAGACTAATCTAACAATATCCAAGCCTACTCTAATCTAGAACATATTCTAGAAAACAGCAACCAAAATAGAAGTCGGAAAATATATATCAAATATGTATGCAGTGGATTAGAAGTTAAAATCTATTTTTACGACAGAATAAGTAAAACAATAGAGGATAATTTTCATAACATTACACAGTGCCTAAGTTATGGATTCTTAACCCCGCAATGTCTCACATTATTTTACGTAATACTGTAATCCCCAATGAAAAATGAGAATTCAATAATTAAATCGAATTCCATAAAGGGAAGTGAACCCCGTGAATATATTTTGACTCACGGCTTTGGCACGTTCTCGCCTATGTATATTCACAGGTAGACAACTCATTGTCAATCACACTCACTGTGACTCCTGATTTTGGTCCTGACTGTTTCTTGTTGTGACAGCTTTGGCACATTCACAGGAGGCGTATCAAGGCTTCACTTGTCAGTGACACACTCAAGCTACCGATGTAGTCCTGACAGCTTTGGCACGTTCAGGATTTCCACTTTCACTTGAATTTGTCTCTTATCATATAAGTTCTACAGCGTAAATGAACTACCATCATCCATAACTGCACAACTTTGGCACGATACAGCTACAGCATCAAGAAAACATTTGCATCTGTACTGACAAGGCGGAGCAAGAAACAAGTATTCCTAATACTAGTTACTTTAATGCCTTATTTAACGGGGATTTTCCTATTGTCAAACAATCTGAAATTAATCAAATTAATTTCACATGCATGTGGAAATCATAAAAATTGATTAAATATCATATGTCAAGCATGAAAAATTCAATAAAAGTAGGATCAAACTCGCTCTGATACCATTTTTGTTTGGGTCAGATACGGCGGAAGCGCTGTTCGGGCGAAATCGTAACTTTAAAAACTTTTAAACTTACTAAATAAATTATTCAATATCAAATATGAATAATTCATTCATATTTCACCTAAACGTATTATATTTCTTATCAAATAACAATATTAATAATTTAGAAAATATTGCTAATCTTTTACGAAAATGTTTATCCATAAAATGACATAAAATACTTTTTTGCCTGAACCGACCAACCAATACACATCGAGGCTGCCAAGGTCAGCCCCAATAGTACTTGGAAAGTTCATGGGCTGCCCGAACAGTGACCAATTCACTGTTTGGACAATCGTTACCCGGTAAGCCCGAAACTCACTCGGTAACGCCGTTTTTCACCGTTTTCACATATTTTCTCTCCGAAACACTTTCCGGAAATTATTCAAATGCCAATACACATCCAGTATATTTAAATAACATATTTTTTCATCACCAACATTCCAGAATTTCCAGATCTGATATGGGTGCCAAAAATATCATTTTTCATGCTTTAAATCCAATTTCTTCAACATTAATCATATTAATATTTACACCAATGAAAGCCACCACCAACTAAGAACTCAAGAATAATTCTAGGAGTTATAAGAGAGTTCATTACACTCTAGAATGGCAACAAGTCATCAAATGATAAAATTAAACTAATATTACTCAATCTTACTTCACACATGCATCTAACCTCTAAATTCATCATCTAAATCAAAAAGGCCCAAAATTCAAGAAAGAAAGAAACCCTAGGAATATTCTAGAAACTCAAGAACAAGGAAAAAAAAAAACTTTCTAAGTTTAAGAATATTGAAGATTACCTCAAAATCTCCTAATTTTCTTAAACTTTCTTCTTGATTTCTTCACTTTCTCTCAAGTTTCTTCAATAAATATTTTTGAGAGCTTTCTATATGAGATGATTTAGACCATAGAGGACTTATGAAAGACGAAAAATAATTTTTCACTTTATATACTAGGGGTAACCTAACTTGGGGGCAATTTGGTCATTTTAAAAATTATTTAATAAGCTTTAAGTTATCAAATTCAAATTGATAACTACAAGTTTTAAATAAATCATGCCACTTGTTACCAAAAATAATTAAACATGTGTAATAATAATTATTACAAATGAATATTAATCTAATTAAACATAAAGTTCAAGTAGACAAATTCAAATTGAATACTTCAACCTTAACGTTTAATATTATAAGCATCAATAATAATTAAACATATTACATAACATTTATGTAATATTGATATTATTTAATTATTTAAATATTTAATATTTAAAAATCTAAATAATTAACTAATATAATTATTAATATATATTATTTTTATTTACACTAAATAACAAAATACATATACTAGTGACATGTGTCAAAATCTCTTTTGATAATTAATAATATATATCAAATCAAATTTTGTATCAGATACAAATGCATATTAATTATTAATTGACCAAAATACCCTAATGCATGTATTTTCGTTTAACCATTTAAACGGTTCAAATTAACTCATTTAATCCGGTGAAGTATTTTGAATAATCTGTATTATTCATAACGCATTGCCCAAGTGATCAACGAGTACACTTAATATTATGGGACTCTCTAAGTTTAGGTTTATCCGTCACAGAATCAAATTTTGTGTCCATATTCACGCACTCGTAAATTATAATGACCACGGATGATCTCGCTAAACTATGCAAGTCGAGGTTATTGCATACGCATAATCCCTCCATCACAAGCTATCAATATTATACCGGGGATATAGATAGGCACGTCAAATTCCTAAGATTTAATATAGTCGACTTTCAAATTTACGATTTCTAAATAACACTCGGAACTCGCTTCCGAAGTATACCACGGCCATGGATTTACTAGATCGCAAACATGTACAAGATACTTATGCCCTGTACACAGGACTGACTGATTATATCTGATACTCATAGGATATCATGAGCTTCAGTCCACACCCAATGAGTTGGCAGATGTCTGATCTAAATAGATCGGTGACGTGTCTGCCATCAAAGTATGGAGGATGTCTCATATATCCACAGTGGTATCGCAAGTCGAATGACCACTATGCTACTCGACTCGAGAAGATTCTTATTGACGTTGGTGTACTATCTATTAGGAAATTTTCAGTGAGTCGTTCAGTGTTTATTAAATAAACACCTACACGTTTATACGAGTCTCCCAAGACTTATGGTTCATTGGGATAAACTATCAGATCAAGTCTCGATATACGACATATAATGGTCTCAGTGGATTTTACTAACCGACCCGTATCAGTAAATCTTGACCATGAATTTATTTGAGAATATACAACTTATAGTGACGCTTCCCAATGTCAATTACAAACTATATTGTAACTGAGCACTACATTGTAAATCCTGGGGTCTTTGTCTAATATATACATATCACTAAATCAGATTTAGTTTCAATCTAATCGTAATTAGATCGAATACGTATATAAAAACAAGATGTGCTACCATTAAATAAGTAATATTATGGAAAAATGAATTTTTCGTACTCATGAATCGGACAAAAATACGATCTAGATTGGCACTCTGAGCACCAACCCTAACAATAGTGTGCTCCAGAAGATAAGCCAGTGAGCTGCTCCTTTCACATCAAACCTTTTAGGAAGCGCAAATCCCCATTAAAGGCTTATGTAATTCGAACTCGATCTTACCACCAATACCCCGACCCGACCAACTGAGTCGAGTAACTAAAACCACTGTCAGCGTGCCATGCTGTGCTACCGGATCAGGTCGGCTCTAGGCCTTCATTCTGTATTGTTTTTCTGAACACATCTCCTACTCGGGTGCTGATCTTCTCTAGGTACCACCTCGGGTCGGATATCAAGTGCAATACATCGTGGACTTCCTCGTTGGGCCGAATGCCTCAACTTCTTGGCCCGGATCCCTGAGGCTTGGAATTGGATATTTCTTCTATACCCTTCAAAACACTCTAGGGATCTTAGGGCAAAAGAAATCACCATTAACATATGTCCCTTAGTTCTTGGAATCAACAATTTGGTGAATTGATGACAGTAATTATAAAATAAAGCGGAATGTATAGCTTCCCCGTCCCTTGGTCGGGAAGACAATCACAGCACCCCGAAGATTTCATTTTTGTGCCATGACTTTCCTATTAATGCTTCCCTCGGTATTCTAAACCGTCCCTCGAAAGTCTTGAAATCATCATTACCTTCTTAAATACCTATCACATCAGTCTAGGGTTTCACTTGCTTTGTTTCCCGAAGGTGCCATGTGTCGTGCATTCGCAGTTTGCGTGCCAAAACCGAATACAACTGGACAGTTTGATGCCAATTGAACAATCACCATAATCTCATCCTTTCTCTTGAAGTACAATCCAATTAAATTCCTGACACGTGTGGTGTTGATCCGAGCTATTTTCCTTTAATCGAATGGTCTGTATCAAACCGAGCCACCTATATAAAAGACCATTGTAGGCCATTTATCACTTTTCAACAACTTCATCTCGTTCAAGGCGAACCACAGATCTTCTCAAGTTCTGTAATCTTAAATTTTCTATCATCCACTACGATTTCCCAGTCACTTCCTCACCATCTGTAGACACTGCATTTTGGCATGAAACCCAATGATGAGCCTAGTATGTAGGCACTACCCGATAAATTACGGGAGTTGCGGGAAACGGAAGTCGGAAAGGAAAATTTAAGAAATAAATACATCAACAAATTTAACTCGCTAATTGGCCTCGAGTTCGCTCGATTAATCTCTGTTTTAAAATATTAGCCTCGACCCAAAACCCTCGCACTCACACAAAGCCCATTTCGCCCAAGCCCAATCCAAAAATAATTAAATCATATTTAACACATGTCACAAATTAAATTAAAACCAATCAAATCAAAATAAATCTCATTCCTAAATTAAATAAATCCCCTTCCTAAATTAAATAAGTCCCTCCAAATCCCCTTCCAAATTAAAAATTTTGAATATGTTCCCCACCAAATTACACAAATTCTTTCCTAAATAATTTGATTAGATATACCCCCACCAAAATTACATGTTTTTATTCCCTTAATAATTGATGTGTCCCTTTATTACTTGATCCCTTTCCTTATTGAAAGCCCCATGCACATCCAAAACCCTAGGATCATCTCTCTTCTCTCTATACGAACCCCTCTCTCTCCTATTTCTCTCTATATAAAAACCAACCAAACCCTAACTCCCTCTCTAATGAACTCACGGCACAACTCAAAAAAGCATAAAGAATAAACCATAACCTGCCTCTCTCTTCCATCTAACTCACGGCAACAAAAACCCTAAAAAACCCTATTCACAAATCCTAAGCCCTTCACGCCTCCTCTCTATCATCCCTCTCTACCATCTCCTATCAACCCCCAACTCACAAACCTAAAATGCCCTAACACACACAAAGACACACGGCATTCAGCAACGACCACCACCTAGACACAAACCCGCAGCCTACAAACCAAGCTATGAAGACGCAAATATACACACTGCCATAACACAACCGACAAAGCAAGCCTGACCGACAAACCCATATTCTCTTTCTCTCTCTCTTATCTCCCTCTCAAAACCAAATAATAAAAAAAAACCTTAACCTCTCGGCCCCTCCATCCCTCTTTCACTCAAACTCACGGCTAATACGCTAAGAACCATACAATCTTCATGCCCAACCTCTCTTCCATCATCCTCTCTCGTCAATCACGCATGGAAACCAGAAAACCCTAAGCTTCTTCCCTCTCTCTCACCTCTCGGCCCTCACCCATCATCTTTTCTCGGCAACTGACGGTAGTAACAAACAACACAAGCCAACCCCCCTCCTAAACCGAAACGAATAAGCCCCCTAAGAGCCCTCAATCAACAAGAACCATCGAACAAAGCACACCAAACCGAAGCCAAACAACAAACACACAAAAGCAAGCCAAGGACCCATGCACACGTGAAAAAAAACAAGACAAAACCCAGCGACTCACCCACATGTCCCTTACAAAAACACACACCTCACCACGCACCGCTATTTATAATTATGCATTGCTACTTGATGTGCATGGGCTAATTATGTTGGTTTAAAGGTCCTCTATTTGAGGGAGAAAAAGCCTAAAAGGGTACCTTTACCACAATATTTTGCCGCGCCTTTTTATTATTCCATTATTTACTTTTCGCATATTATTCCTTTGTTTATTCATGCATTGTTACTTCATGCGCATGGGCCAATTACGTTGGTTTAAAGGTCCTCTATTTAAGGGAGAAAAAGCCTAAAAGGCTACCTTTACCATAATATTTTTCCGCGCCTTTTTATTATTCCGTCATTTACTTTCCGCATATTATTTCTGTGTTTATTCATGCATTGTAATCTAGTGCGCATGGGCAAATCATGTTGGATTAAAGGTCCTCCGTTTGAGGGATAAAATCCTAAAGGCTACCTTTACCACGATGTTTTACCGCGCCAGATGAGGTATGCTTGATTGAATGTGAAATACGTTCAACCGGGTACATGAGATCCCATATAAATGTCGGCCTTGGTCGCACCCTTTTTTTCTAATTTTTTATTCACCTTTTTGTTTGTTATTTATCGCTTCGTATTCATCATATTAGTTATCTCCATTCATTCTGCCGCATCACTTCATGTTTACTTTCATGCATGCTTGCCTCTTTTAGTTATTTCTTTTACATTACATACTTAATTATCCACTTTCATTATTAATGCTTTTACAATTATTGTTAATTACATTATTACGCTTCATTGTTCAATACGTATATGGAATTATGAATTTGCCTTCATTTTTATTTTTATGGGTGTGCAAATTCGTGTGTTTATTTAAATTATTTTGCATTTTTTGCATAAGACTTGGTTATATTATTGCATAAAACCTTTCATTACAATTGGCATAAGTAAGGGACCATTCCGAACCCAACGGTTTGAGGTCTTCCCTTGCGAGGGGTGAGTGCGGCCTTAAATCATTTCCCAGTTCACACTGGGTGGCGACTCCATTTATTCTCCATTTTAGTCCCCCGCGGGCTACTCCGTACTCCCGACCAAGCCGCGAACTCGGACAGCGTCGCACACCTCTGTGGCTTTGTCTACAGTCTGGCGACTCCACTGGGGATAGAGAATCGGCCTCGAAATAATATCTTGTAATGTTTGTGATTTTTGCTTTAGTCAACCTTGTCTACAAGTGGGTTGGGACCAAGGGGTTTAACCAAAGGCATTATTAGAGTTAGATAATGATTTGGTGTCTTCCTTCATTCACTACCTTTTTTAGCCAAAAGGAAAAGCTGTGAAGACACCTAGATAATCATTTACTCAAAGCTTACCGTGATGTATATTTAAAGTGATGGACTAATTTGGAGGATCTATTGTTTATTGATGTCACCAATGCGATAAGAGCCTAAGAGGTAAGGGTATTTAAGAGAGTTCGCTCCACCCTCCCTCTGGGGAATTTTCAATAGAGGAATCCATTTGACAGTCATCCATGTATCGTGAAGTCGTTTTCGATCGAAGCGGCGGATCATTATATGGTATCATCACTCGTTGGCACGTACCTTAGGGTATAAAACAGGTACGCTCACTTGGTCGCTCGAACCCTTGAGTGGGGAGACCTAGTTGTGGGCAACCCTTCGCCGGCATGAGTCTTTATCCATACCCTTGTAAAACCTGCATATAAACCATTGTTGTATGACCTATAGAAGCCACCATTTATGATTGTGTTTCGGACCATCATCATTTGGATTCATTTGGACTTCTTGTCATGAGATGTGAACTTGTTGGGCCATTTAAACCGGGACAAGTTTACGTCTTATGCCGATTGAGCCAAAAGTTTTCAAAATACTGATGGGCCACTTTGTGTTTGGGCCCCCTATCATTTGAAGTTGTTTAGCCATATTATCGCAAAAGTGTAAACATGTTGGGCCTTTTGCAACTGGGACAAGTTTGCACCTCGCAATAATGTGATTGAATGCTTTAAAATGGTGATGAGCCAACTTGTATGAAAACCTTGATAGGCTTAGAAAATACAAAACATGATCCAAGTATGCCAGAAGCATGAGTCTGATATCCGCATTGGCTTTCATCTAGAAAGGATACGCCTTTTTATGACATATTTGTATACTTTTGGATGCTTCCAAGTTTATCTCCACAACCGTGATTACCGAAGGCCCAATTCGTCATTTCTAGACAATGGCACGATCCCATAATAGGCTTAGCCCATGTTGTAATTGGGCGGCCTTTGTCTTTTACCGATGGAAAGGGACTGCGGTAGCCAAGGTTCACCCCGTAGCATAAGAGAGAACGATTTTACGTACCCCACATTGGTGCATAAAATAAGCCATACCTAGGATAGAAATGGACTTACCACGAGTGTGAGTGGAATAATATCGGAAGGATATATGTTGTTTTGATAACCACTTACATCTCATGCATACACGCATCATGTTAACCCCGTGTCTTAAAAGCCATCATTGATATCCGTTGGGTTAGAGAAGAAAAAAGATTTGTCAAAAAGAGTTTAGCAAACATGGATATCGGGAAAAGGAAGACGAGAAACAGAAAACTTTATGGAAAAAATAGAAAGACCATTGGGGGGCCTTCAGCAAAAAAAAAAAAAGAAAAAAAAATTTGTGTGTTCTTAGTCCTTAATAGTTAGGCATAAGTCCGATGATGAAATTGTTTGCTTTAGAGTGAAACCTTAGAAACGATAAGTACAAGAGGTACTCTCATCCGATATTTTGAGTAGTTGATCTTGGCTAGACTCGCGAGCACTTAATTATAGGATCTTAGCAGTGAAAGCCTGAGAAGTCGACAAGATGACTAGTTGAAGAGATTACGGATCGATGAATGACCGTTCGCTTAGATGTCCGTCCTGACTTACTTGTGTTACGATATGTGGTATGGTTAGATACAAAAGAAAAGTCTCTGAAGCAGAAAATATAAACCACCTATAACCGATAAGCGTGAAGCTACGCATGGGCGAGTATTAGGACCACTATGAGGAGAAATGATACCTTAAAGGGTATGTGTGTTAAAAAAAATGATGAAGAGACGAAAGAAAAAAAAAAAAAGAAAATCATGTCGCATTGAGTACGGAGAAGTAATTACAGAGCATGATCAAGACATCTAGGTTGGCTTGACCCATCGAACCCATTCTTTGAAACAAAATCATTGAGTTGGCTTACCCAATGATCAAGTTGTAAAAGAACCTTGGCACACACGCACTTTGAATCTGGTTCAGATCATTTATTCAAATGCTTGGATTTGAGTTGATCGAGTACTTTGAAGGTTCTATGGTTTCGACACTGGGCATCCTTTGAGGGGAACAATATGTATAACTATTGGGACTATTTCGTAAGAGGTAGTATAGTGTGGAACACCGCACCAAATGATCTACTTTGGCCGAGTGCAAGCACCGAATAACAAAAAAACTAAGCCAAGACTGGGGGCGACCAGTCTACCACCCCGCGAATAAGGGATATATCAAAAACTTGAGCAATGAGACTAAGGAGAACTGAACAATCACCAGAAAAAGGACCGTAGAAGGAAATTATAAGTAGACCCAGGGGTCGACCAGCGACATTTGTGGGCGAAAGACACCAAAGAGCACAAGAAATGCCTAACCCAACGGAATTGGAAACACATCCATGCATACATGCATACACGTCATATGCACACAATCTTTGTCTTGTTTTTGTTCACAGGTTTTGAAGAAAAGCAGCCAAGACACACAGTTTGGCAATAAAGCCCACAATCAATTCAGTTCAGGAACAAAGCCCGCACAATCAACATAAGTTTGGGAACAAAGCCCACTCTCTACACAGTTCGGGAATAAAGCCCACATTCAGTACAGCATGGGAACAAAGCCCACATTCAACAAAGTCAGGGAACAAAGCCCACACATTCAATACAGCTCGGGAATAAAGCCCACATTCAGTACAGCTTGGGAACAAAGCCCACTCTCTACACAGCTCGGGAACAAAGCCCAGGGAATAAAGCCCACAATCAACACAAGTTCGGGAACAAAGCCCAGGGAATAAAGCCCACAATCAACAGTTCGGAAAAAAAAGCCCACAATCAATTCAGTCAGGAATAAAGCCCACAATCAACACAGTTCGGGAACAAAACCAGATAATAAAGCCCACAATCAACACAGTTCAGGAACAAAGCCCAGGGAACAATGCCAACTCTCATCTCAGTTCGGGAACAAAGCCCACTCTCATCTCAGTTCGGGAACAAAGCCCACTCTTTACACAGTTCAGGAACAAAGCCCATGGAATAAAGCCCACAATCAACACAGTTCGGGAACAGAGCCCACTCTCATCTCAATTCGGGAACAAAGCCCACTCTCAACATAGTTCTGGAATAAAGCCCACTCTCTACATAGTTCGGGAATAAAGCCCAGGGAACAAAGCCCAAGATCAATATAGTTCGGGAACAAAGCCCACTCTCAACACAGTTCGGGAACAAAGCCCACTCTCTACACAGTCCGGGAACAAAGCCCAGAGATGGTTCGGGAACAAAGCCCATAGGTCAAAACACCTCACCATCCATTTAATTCAGTTTGGGAACAAATCTCAGAAATCAAAAGCAGCTCACTCGGTGGTTCAGGAACAAAGCCCAGGGATCGAAGCACCTCACCACCAGATCAACTCAGTTTAAAGCATCTCAGAACAACCGGTAAGTTCGGCAACAACTGGCGAGTCGGGTAAGTAAAAAAATGCATGCATGACTTGGATAGGATTGTCACTGTAACACACTGCACAAGCCCATCAAAGTGGGGGCGACTGTAGACACTGTATTTTTACATGAAGCCCAATGATGAACCTCGTCTGTAGGCACTACCCGATAAGTTGCGGAAGTCAAGAGAAAAGGACGTCGGAAGGGAAAATTTAAGAAATAAATACATCAACAAATTTAACTCGCTAATTGGCCTCGGGTTCGCTCGATTAATCTCTGTTTTAAAATATTAGCCTCAGCCCAAAACCCTCGCACTCACACAAAGCCCATTTCGCCCAAGCCCAATCCAAAAATAATTAAATCATATTTAACACATGTCACAAATTAAATTAAAACCAATCAAATTAAAATAAATAAATCCCATTCAAATCCCATTCCAAATTAAAAAATTTGAATATGTTCCCCACCAAATTACACAAATTCTTTCCTAAATAATTTGATTAGATATACCCCCACCAAAATTACATGATTTTCTTCCCTTAATAAATTGATGTGTCCCTTTATTACTTGATCCCTTTCCTTATTGAAAGCCCCATGCACATCCAAAACCCTTGGATCCTCTCTATTCTCTCTATACGGACGCCCTCTCTCTCATATATCTCTCTATATAAACACCAACCAAACCCTAAGTCCCTCTTTGATGAACTCACGACACAACTCAAAAAAGAATAGAGAATAAACCATAACCTGCCTCTCTCTTCCATCTAACTCACGGCAACAAAAAACCTAAAAAACCCTATTCACAAATCCTAAGCTCTTCACGCCTCCTCTCTATCATCCCTCTCTCTCATCTTTTATCAACCCCCAACTCACAAACCTAAAATGCCCTAACACACACAAAGACACACGGCATTCAGAAACGACCACCACCTAGAAACAAACCCGCAGCCTACAAACCAAGCTATGAAGACGCAAATATACACACTGCCATAACACAACCGACACAGCAAGCCTGACCGAAAAACCCATATTCTCTCTCTTTCTCTCTCTTATCTCCCTCTCAAAACCAAATAACAAAAAACCCTTAACCTCTCGGCCCTTCCATCCCTCTTTCACTCAAACTCACGGCTAATACACTAAGAACCCTTCAATCTTCACGCCCAACCTCTCATCCATCATCCTCTCTCGTCACTCACGCATGGAAACCAGAAAACCCTAAGCTTCTTCCCTCTCTCTCACCTCTCGGCCCTCACCCATCATCCTTTCTCGGCAACTGACGGTAGTAACAAACAACACCAGCCAACCCCTCTCCTAAACCGAAATGAATAAGCCCCCTAAGAGCCCTCCGTCAACAAGAACCATCGAACAAAGCACACCAAACCGAAGCCAAACAACAAAGACACAAAACCGAACACACAAAAGCAAGCCAAGGACCCATGCACACGTGAAACAAAACAAGACAAAACCCACTGACTCACCCACAAGTCCCTTACAAAAACACACACCTCACGCCACTCATAAAAGACACCTCACACGTCCCTTACAAAAAGACACACCTCACGCCACTCATAAATGCACAAACCACATGCCACTCACGGTCAGCCACTTGAAACATAGCCAGCACCCCCCTAACCGAGCAACAATTAGCCTAAAGTAGTACCCCTTAACCGACCAAAAGAAACACTAAAATAACCCCAAAACAGCCGCAAAATAACCCCAAAAAACCGACCCTAAAACAGCGACCAAAACAGTCCAAAAATAGAGAAAACAGTAGCCCAAAATAGCGGAAATAGCGAATCGGTGAACCAGAAAAATAGCGGAAACATTAACCCTTCCGACGACGTAACGCACTTCCAATAAGCGACTTAAAAGGTAAGACCTGAGGGCACCCTTTGCTATTTTATTTATTTATCTTTCCAATTATTTATTGTTATTTCCTTGCATACATCTTTATGGTTCACGTCTATTATTTTTATCCAAGTTGGGTTAATGATTGCATGCTATCTCTTGTGGCATATCGGATGGAAACCCAGACGTAAATTCTGTAGCCGAATTCGAATGGACGGTTGTGCGGTCTGTACTTGGGATATAACTCCACGTACCGCTTGAGAAACTGTCAAGCACGTGTCTCCTTTTGTGATTTAAATCTATGTTTATTGTTCCGCTATTTATAATTATGCATTGCTACTTGACGCGCATGGGCTAATTACGTTGGTTTAAAGGTCCTCTATTTGAGGGAGAAAAAGCCTAAAATGCTACCTTTACCACAATATTTTGCCGTGCCTTTTTATTATTCCGTTATTTACTTTTCGCATATTATTCCTTTGTTTATTCATGCATTGTTACTTGATGCATATGGGCTAATTACGTTGGTTTAAAGGTCCTCTATTTGAGGGAGAAAAAGCCTAAAAGGCTACCATTACCACAATATTTTGCCACGCCTTTTTATTATTTCGTCATTTACTTTCCGCATATTATTTTTGTGTTTATTCATGCATTGTAATCTAGTGCGCATGGGCAAATCATGTTGGATTAAAGGTCCTCCGTTTGAGGGATAAAAGCCTAAAGGCTACCTTTACCACAATTTTTTACCGCGCCAGCTGAGGTATGCTTGATTGAATGTGAAATACGTTCAATCGGGTATATAAGATCCCATATAGATGTCAGGCTTGGTCGCACCCTTTTTTTTCTAATTTTGTTATTCATCTTTTTGTTTGTTATTTTTCGCTTCGTATTCATCATATTAGTTATCTTCATTCATTCTGCTGCATCACTTCACGTTTACTTCCATGCATGCTTGCCTCTTTTAGTTATTTCTTTTACATTACGTACTTAATTATCTGCTTTCATTATTAATGCTTTTACAGTTATTGTTAATTACATTATTGCGCTTCATTGTTCAATACGTCTATGTTATTATGCATTTGCCTTCATTTTAATTTACGTTTATGGGTGTGAAAATTCGTGTGTTTATTTAAATTATCTTGCATGTGTTGCCTAAGACTTGGTTATATTATTGCATAAATCCTTTTATTACAATTGTCATAAGTAAGGGACCATTCTGAACCCACGGTTTGAGGTCTTCCCTTGCGAGGGGTGAGTGCGGCCTTAAATCATTTCCCAGTTCACACTGGGTGGCGACTCCATTTATTCTCTGGTTTAGTCCCCCGCGGGCTACTCCGTACTCCTGACCGAGCCGCGAGCCCGGACAGCGTCGCACACCTTTGTGGCATTGTCTACACCATCCAAGTAGGTTCCATGAATGCCCCGACTTACTATACGTTTCTCTTGTTCTTGTATTATATTAAATGTTTGTGCAAATGTTTTGACTTTCTGGGATTTTTGTGGTGATTGCGGTATAAGGATGGGCCTTTTTATGCGGATATATATATGTCATTTGCGTATATGAGCGAGTATATTCTTTCTAGGTTTGTTGGGCATAAATGCATGTGTTCTTGATTTTCTGGATGTGGTTTGTCTGTTTGTGCTCAAAAATCTATTATTCTGCCATTGTTAGGGCATTCAAAACTTTCTATGGATAATTACTTGGTAGGGATGAGGAAAAATTCTGGATTTAGATTGTGCCACTATTTGATACCATGAACTAATCCCCCACCCTGGGTCATATTTGATAGCGATGTCTAATTCCAAGTCTTCTTCCCTTACTCCTCTCGAGATCCTACCTACTGCCCCGCCTCCATATATGACTATTCACAGCTCGGGATCTGAGAGTCCCAACGGCTACGGCACTACCTCGACCGTTTCATAGGAGTGCAATCAATCCTATCACAAATGGATAACTCACCCCGATATAAGTCACCCCAAGCATGACTTTGCGAACCTCGACATGCAGTTGAGAGAAAGGTTCGGTGTTCCAGAAGATATCGCTCTGGCTGTCCCGGAAGAATGGAGCCAAGCGAGCTGACCTAGAAATGATGTTGTGGCATTGTGCGCGGCTTTCTTTGACATGGGACTTCGGCTGCCCATTCAGAGATATTTTATGAAGATGTTATCCTCCATGCATATAACTTCATGCCAATTGATTCTAAATAGTTGGAGGATTTTGGTCGTCTTATATGTCATCTGGATCCGAGTTGGGCTGGGGAAGCCATCCCTCTAAATTGAAAAGGCTATACCGGTTGAACGCCAACCCAAAAGAATACAAGTGTTGGTATTACCTCTCTGTTTATGCTAGAATTCCCCACATCATCACTAATCTTCCAACCACCAACAAAAATTTCAAAGATAAATGGTTCTTTGTTGTGGTCCCCTGAGGACAATAGCAGTTATAACACAACGAGCGTCCCCAATATCTTCTCTGATGGAGGTAATGACCCAACCCCTAAATTTCCATTACTGACTATAACCAATTTCTAACTTCTGAAAATCTACATCTTGTTAGAAGGATCTTCCCAAGGTCTACCATGAGACTCGGGCTCGGGTAAAGAAAGAGATGGAATTTCGAGGCCATTATAGGGACCTTTTTAAATCTTCTTCCCTAGCTAACTCGGGTCTGATTCTGAGCACCCCGCCACCCCAGTCAAAGCAGGCTGGTAGGCTCTGACTGGCCGGCTAACTTTGTGTTTGTTGTTTTGGACTCTTTCCTCTTGTTTTTTTCGTCGCCATTTCCAAGCTCTCATTGTTCTCTCTTTTTTTTACAGGAATGTCTAGTTCTAGAAGTCCCTTTCAACAAGCTACAGATTTACTGAGGGCATCCCGGGGAAAGTCTAGTGGCATATGGCCCCGAATAACCATTCATGTCTCATCTGAAGCCAAGTGGACATTCATGTACTATGCTGCTTCCTCGACTAGACCTTCAAGTGCCCCTCAAACTACAATAATCTATGCCCATTCAGTCCAAACTACAAATGCCATGTCGGCCATGCAGACATCAAACATCTCCCGACCAGTTCAAACAACAGTTGTTCAACCTCGGCCATCCAAAAAGCGTATCCATCAGGTCGGGGATAATGAGTCCGATGAGCTCATAGGGAGGGTGCAAAGGCGAAAAACTGTAGCCCCAAATTGCAAAGTTCCAGCAGTCCCCCCAACCAGTGGACGGTGCCCCGCTTCTGGGGTTAATAGCTTCCTGGAAGATGTGAAAGAAAACATGAGTCACCTTCTCCCGATCTTCATGTTGGTTTTCTAGGTTTGTCCCAATATCGATTTCAAGAAAGAAACATATGTGAATACAACAATGAAATATGGCGGAATCATACTTACATTGATTGGTTATACGATGCGAGGAACAAAAAAAACTTTTCTCCCCTCCATGGTGCTCTCGGCAGCGGGCAGTTTTTGTGCTCCATGAATTCGGTCACCACCTCCAAGTGTGCTCCAAGCTCCAAGCTTTATGTGTGATTCCTTGCTCACGGGTGGGTTTCCCTATCACCTTCGCAAGACCCCGAATTTATGCTAGCACCTTGGAATTTTGCCACAAATTCCCTTATTTGTTCCTTGTTGCTCTCGGCATTTGATGAACCAAAGAGAGGAAAAATGGCCCATTGGACGTGAGAGGGAGAGAGAGGGAGAGAAGTTGTGATAAGTTGGTTTTGATTTCCAAAACCAAATAAAGATATATAAAATTCAAAATTTGGTAAAGGGCTTTTAATCCATCCAACCACTACCATCGATCACAAGTGACAAGTTGTCACATCACTCAAAATGACTAGACATCACATCAATCAAAGTGACTAATGATTTGACGCTTGATATGACTTATGGGCCGCACTTGAATTCAAAATGCGAGTGGGCCCGCAAACACTCCGGGGCTCGGGTTCGCTAATTCTGAATTTACGAATTTTCCGTTGCGACGTAATTAAATCAAATTCAATTAAATAATTTTGCCCAGCAAAATTACTATTCACGTCGCTAATGAATTAATTCTAAATTAACTCGTTTGCCCAAATTAAAATCTAATTTTAATTCCGCGTCGAAATCCAATTTCGTTTAATATATCGAATATATTATTTTATCGATTAAATCCAAATTAATCATTCTCTCTCTTTAAATAATATTTTATCCCAGATAATATATCTCTGTAATTAATCTCATATTAATTTTCTCTCTCTTATAATTAATCTCAGATTAATAAAGTGCGAGTCATACGTCATCGGTGAATCTTCGGGAAGGGACCCATGAGATCCCCAGATATGTTGGCAGTAATTCCAGTCGTCGGACTATCCGAACACGTACATACCTAGTACTACGTTTTTACCGATTTACAAGACATGGTTGGCTTCTAGCAAAGCACCGTGCCTACCCAATTCTTCAGAAATATTCTTATAGGAATATGTGATCTATATCAGGCGTAGTGTACGTAGTATTACGTATTAGGATCTAGCATCGAATGTCACGTGCAAGGCCTGGGGCTGGAATTGTGTCTGCCCCGTACGAAGCACATATCGGATCTCTGGTAACTAGTCTCTATAATCGGATAATCATGACCTAGTCATATTATCCCGATGACTGCAGTACATAAGAGCACTAGTTCCGTATCCTACGTGATCATCATCTCCACTATGACTGGAGTGATACTTCTGTCTTGACATCACACCCAATATACTACGATTCTCAATATACCCAGAAGAGGCGTACACAGAACCTGTTAAAGCCCTGGACAACCAAAACCAAAGTATATTGATTGTCGCAAGTATTAGCGGTGCAAGTCTCAAGTTAAGACCAAATACACCTACCCTGATTCGGACTTCCATAGACACATAGTCATACTACCAATGGAATTCCGAGGGGTCTATCCAGAGCGAATCTTTTTCCATACCATCGATAAACACAACCTCCTATTACACTTGCATGAGTATCCAATACCCAAATATATGATAACTATACAGTTATGCTCCCACAACGCGCACAAGTGTAATACTAGTCTATTCTGCATTATCGATGTCCAATCTTGATAATACTCTGACTATGGATATTTAATGATTAAAACTTCATGGATTGATACTGTCTCATATCATCTCAATCCGGAACTAATCATCTAGACTTTTCATCATTTATACATCTTGGTAATCTAATTACAAATGATAAAAGGGCAATTTCCTTTGTCAAATAGTTAATTTGTACAACAACACCATGATCTGAACAAATAGTGATGCTATGGGTCATAATTGTCCAACAATATCCCACTTGGCCTATAGCCAATCACTCAAGTGTCCTACACCTGAACTATGTACGGTTCGCTCAAACTTCTGCTGAGGAAATGCTTTCGTCAGCGGATTTTTTAGGTTATCATCTGATGCGATTTATTCGATCATCACATCACCACGATGTATGATCCAAATGAATCAGATGAATATTGAAGTATATATCTGGATCGTTGATGAGACCATTAATTCTTTAGCCTGTGTTGTAGCCTAGCTCAGCTGCTAACAGAACAACTCCTAATCTGATTAGGATTATTATCGACCCAAATGGCTTCTATTGCTGCCTCAGCTGCAGCAATATTCCGCTTTTGTTGTTTATTTGGCAACAGTATCTTGCTTGGAAGATTTCCAGCTCACTGTTCCGTTATTCAAACTTTATAGTACCTTTGTTACGACTTATAGTCGTTTATATCGGTTAGGAAACTTGCAGCAGTGAACCCAGTCACTTCAAGTTCTCCTTCTCCATAGTTTAAGACAGCATCCTTAGTTCATCTAAGATACTAAAGGATGTTCTTAACATCAATCCAGTGATTATCACTTGGATTGGCCTGATTGTGACTCTATATGCTCAAAGTGTATGAGACAGCAAGTCGCGTACATTTATTTCAATGTACGAGTTCTCGAAGAGTATTAACAACTTTAAATATATCCCAGTAGATCTTTATTCCTAGAATAAATGTTGTCTCTCCTAAGAATTCTACGGAGAATTTTCTTGAAAGCCAAGCTTTCACTGATTATTTTATGGGAATATCATTTCCAAGAAATGATATGTCATCATTTTATAGAACAGTCACTTTCAGTGCACTCCCACTAACCTCCTTATATACACAAGAATCATTTTCGTTTTGAATTAAATCATATACCATTATGATTACATCAAAACGATAATTCCAAGAACGCTATACTTGCTTCAATTCATCCATGGATCGAATTAACTTGCAAACCTTGTTTGCTCATTTTGGTACGACAAAACCATCAAGATGTTGTAAACATCCTCCAAAAGGTTTCTGTTTAAGGAAAGCGATTTTGACGTTCAGCTGCCATATTTCATAAATGAAACATGCTGCATCAGCAAGCATTATCCAAATGGATTTAACCATGGCAACAGGTGAAAGATTTCGTCGTAGTCGACACAATGTTGATAACGATACGTTTTCGCTACAAGCCTAGCTTAGTACGTTAGTATGTTGCCTTCCATGTATGTCTTCCTTGAAGACTTATATAATACCAATAGGCACAATTCCTTCTGGTACAACAACCAGTGTCCAAAGATGGTTGGTATACATGGAATCCATTTCGGACTTCATGGCACTTTGCCATAATAGGGAGTCGATACCTTGTATCACTTCCTCATACGTAGTTAGTTCGTATTCCTCAATAAGATTGACATCTTTACGAGGTGAGATCAGAAACCCATACCTCCCAGGTTGTTTTCTGACTCTCTCCGACTTACGCGGTTCTTGTGTATTCGAAACTTATTGGTATAGTTTCATCCTTGATGAACTATTTATGTTCCATTAAGGAATCGATGCCTGGAATAGTATTACTCCGATTTTCATCGAGTTTTACTTTCTTCTCACTTACCACTGCATATAGGTATTCCTCTTAGAAAAACCGCATGGCGTGCAATAATTAAATTGTTCTCATGAGAGATGTAAAAGTACTATACTTTGGTTTCCCTAAGATAACCCATAACTTAGGCACTTATCTGATTTGAGTTCTAGTTTGGTATCATCCAAACATATGCCTTGCATATCCAAATCTACAGGATTGAGAAAACCCGGTTTCTTTCTTGTTCATATCTAATATGAAGTCTGTCTAACAGATTTTCATGGAACCTTATTCAAAATAAGGTTTGCACTGTTTAATGCGTATCCCTAGAAGGAAAATGGTAGCTTAGAGCGACTATTGATTAACCTTATCATGTCCAACAAAATTTGGTTTCTCCGTTCAGACACACCGTCAAACTGACGTGTTTCGGGAAGAGTCCTCATTGAAAGAATGCTATACTCTTTCAAGTATTTGAGAAACTTATTGCTTAAATATTTTCATCATGGTCCAATTGACCGGTGCTTACACACCGGAATGGTTCTGTCTCGAATGGGAATCGGTGGTGCAACGTTCAAAGGTTCAGGTTCCATGTTGACAAAAGCTTCTTGGCCTTCTCGCCTTTCCCTTCTCAACTGTCTGATGGTTCTTTCAATTTCCGGGTCAAGCGGTCGGAGTTCAAAGCTTATGGTTCGTCTCATGTAGTTTCTGAAAACCTGAAACACAAGAAAACAACGACAATAAGTAAAAAAAATTAGATATAAGTAAAGGTATCTAACCCCTAAACTAATAGTAAAAGATAAATAAGTCCCCGGCAACGGCGCCAAAAACTTGACCAGTGCTTACACACGCGTATAACGCAAGCGCACGTATCGTTCAAGTAGTATAAAAAGTATCGATCCCACGAGGACTTAATATCTAATCTATTAATTTTCTGAGGTCAAATGATTACTAGTATCTAACAGGTTGTTTGATTGATTTGAAAAGGTGATGATTCTAAATTTAAAAACAAGTAAATTAAATTGTTCGAAAGTAGGTTTAAGAAAATTCAATATTAAAAACTATCTAGGGTTGTGATTTCTTTGCAATATCATTTTAAAGATGAAGTGGTTATCTTATAGTTGGGTAAAATATTGATTTATTAACCTGGAACACTAAATTATGTAAAAGCTTCTTCCGATGGTCAACTACAAATATCCAGTATAACCTAATTGAACCATATGTCTATGCCAACCAAATTACATGGATTCATTAAGATTAAGTTCCAATTATGGATACCCCCGCCCGACAGGTATATTCCTATCATGTAAGGAAATCTATTAAAGGGTTATCTATCCTCAAGGAAGATCGTGACCTATTGAGTCTAAGGTCTTAAACTTAAAATCTCTATGTCTAGTTTATTTTAAGTTTACCAGTTCAATTTTATTAATGGCCAGTTAATAAAAAGCATTAAGATTAAGACTCAATAAATAAACATTTATATTACCCAAACTATAATTTAACCCCTTATAAACCGGTGATATTGGATTTCAAAACCCCAGATAACTGGCTTAGTTACGACACATATTTACAAGTAGTAAAAAAATAAAAGAGATAAAGTAAAATACTAAAAATTAAATACTGAAAAGTAAATTGTTGAAAAGTAAATAAAGTAAAAGTAAAAGTAAAAAGTAAAAAGTAAAAAGTAAAAAAAATAAAAATAAAAGTAAATTGCTGAAATTAAATAAAGTAAAAGTACAATAAAAGAAAATGCTGGGGTTAGAGGATCAACTTTTATTACTACTATTTTAGATATCTCCCTTAATATAATATATTAACTTTGCGTGATAATTACCACCATCCATATAGGCGGTATCCTGATTAGTCAATTAATAATTAATTACCAACCGACCAACCAAGCGGTATCCATACTTAGTCAGGTTAAAACCAATTATAATTAATTTCCAACCGGCCAATATAGCGGTATCCTCATTAAGTCATGTTTTAAATAGTTTATATTTTATATTTAAGGGAGATTAATCTAGATAGTAATAATAAAATCTTTACCTTTTACCCCAGCAAGGGGGAGTTACCTCCTAATTGCTTGAAAAATAAAAACTGCAAAAGTAAAGAAAGAAAGGTTTGTGCGTAAAAGTAAATTACGGAAAGTAAAAACTGAAAAGTAAAGAAAAGAAAGTGCGAAAGCGGAAATTAATTACTGGAAGCTATAAATAAACAAACAAGATACAATCTTCTTATTTATTCATTAGGAATTTTCAGAAGAAGAAAGTATGAAAATTTACAAATGAAATGGCTTGGTATTTATAGGCAAAATTTTGCCTCCATCAAATCATCCATCAAATTCTCCACCAAATCCATTATTAATTCTCCACTAATTACTCCACCAAATCCATTATTAATTGCTCCACTAATTGCTTATAATGTTTGGTGGTGATTTGATAATTTTTATAATTTATTTATTAATTTATTTTTTGCTTTGAAAATGACTTTAATAATTACACACAACACACTGCTGGATGGTTCATCAATTTCAGTCATGAAATCTTCAGAATTCTAAATTATTTTGTCTTTCAAAGTTGTATATCTTCGAGTCTTTTTTAATCTGGCACTTGAATCAGCTCAATCCGATATCGGAGTGAAAGGTTATGCCCAAGATACGACAGATGTGCAAAACTGGAATTTCCAAAACTGCAATTCCTTAAAACGCCCTTTCAAGTTTCCAATCTCAAAAATTAATATGTCAAGTCCAATTTTTACCCTTATTTGACCCACATTTTCGTCCTAAATAATTTCATTGAGTCCTAATATTATTTTATCTGCAAAATAAACTAAAACACATCAAAATGTTCATCAAACCCCGAGAAACTAAACAAAATATTAAGTAAAAGGGGCGGTAAATATTGATATATTTTCCGCTCATCACACCCCCAAACCTAACATTTTGCTAGTCCTCGAGCAAAACAAGAAAAAAAAAATTAAACTAAGCCACTTTCGTAGGGATCACGGTTGCATTTAGCGTATGCAACAAGCCTTTAAACCCCTAGGTGTCCCTAGTGGACGAGTTGTAGTCTCGTGAGGGTTTACAGCAATGATACCCACAAACATTTTACAAAAGTAAAAAGGTAGTAAAACTAATGCACACAAAAGCAAAAGACAAGAGAAAAGAGAATAAAGAAGTTAGTGACTAATCAGGTGAAACTTCTACTCCAAGTTACTAGTTGTTTTGTTTCTTTCTAAATTACCGAATAAGTAAATTCTCCGATTATATTTACCATTCTCCATATACACAGCCAACAAAGTATTAATCAATCTCATTTTTGCCCACAACAGTCATAAGTGCAGTTGAGAAGAGAGTAATATTTTTGTCCTGAAGTTTTATCAGAATTCATACCTTTTTATAGCAATGGAATAATTTTTCTGATTTTTTTTTTGATTTTTTTTTCTATATTTTTTTATTTATATACAATACCTTCCATCTATGTAACGAGCTTTGGGCCGGTGGCTCCCAAACCAGTTGGCTTTAGGGCACCAGGTGTTAAGACACCCCTACGGACTTAATTACTCAGACTTCAGATATATATATTTTTGCAGCATCTTTGATCCATGTAGCGAGCTTTGGGCCAGTGACTCCCAAACCAATTGGCTTTAGGGCACTAGGTGTTAAAACACCCTTACAGACTTAATAACTCGGATCTCAGACGTTTTTTTTTTTTTTACTCCATTGCTTTTTGAGATGCTTCCTCCAATTAAACTAGAGCACTGAATATTACAAACTTTTCATTTTAGCTCATGTCCGTATGTTACTATGTATGTTGATAATACCTACTAACTGAGCATATGAAGATCCATTTAAATCAGTATTATAGAGAATTCACAAATTAAATAATTCAAAAGGAAATAAACAAAAATTAAACTTGTTTCGAAATAGGTTTGAGATACGTCTCAGGAGTGGAAACTCCTTACTCAGCTATCTCTTACCAATTTCAACTTTTTAGTCAAAACAAAAACACAAAATATTTTTGTAATTTTTGAAAATTTTTCAATTTTTTTTTGTATTTTTCGAAAAATTTTGACTAAAAAATAAAAACAACACACAACTAAAAAAAAATTATTAATCAACTAATTCCCTCCCCCAACCTAAATGAGACATTGTCCCCAATGTCTTAAACGGTAGAAGAAGAGTTTAGAGGAGAATACTGGTTAGTTGAAATTCTACAGGAAATTAAAGGTTAAGATCCAGATTAATCTGACGCCTCTTACCACGATCGTCCTCGGACCAATTTATCTTTGAAAGGATAGGGTCAACTTGTGGTTCATAGGCTAAGAGTTGGTCTATAGATCCGGAGCAGTTCTGGCAGTAAATAGGAGTTCTTTCAAAGGTTTTGACACGAACCCATTTCTTCGGGCATCATCAAGAAAAACACAAAGAAAATCATAAAATCCATCAACGTTAAATAGCCCAATTGGTTTCTGGTGTATGTTCAAGTTCGCCCAAGATAGCACTATAAAAATTTCTTCCAATGTGCCCAAGCACCTGGCAAAGCAATAAAAGCATCAGCACGGTTTAATCATTTCTACCAGTCGTTCAGACATACCTGGCACGATCAGTTCCTCTCCGTTTGATGGTTCAATAAGATTTGCTTCTGCCAAGGTTTTGGGATGATTCCCAAAACATGACTGCCTCCCTCCTGTACAGCCTTTAAAAACGATCCCCATTAGTCCAAGATTGCCTCCGCCATATACTAAGTGCATATTTCTTACAGCTAAGACTCGACCCAATTCTTGTGCTGCTTCTATATATTGTGGTTTAGTACCAAAACTACTACCGCAAAACACACAGATGTTTTCAACTCGTCTTGTTGAAGTGGCTTCCATGTTTTATTCTGGATGTCTTCAAAAGTGCAATGATGAGTTGAATTTATAACACCTGTAAAAGGGTGAGTAAAATAATAGCATTAGTACCTACCAAATGACAATTATTAGTCATACCCAACGAATGTCATTAGGAACACCATGGATTGTTAGTAGTCTCATCTGTTCCAAGCGAGTTTTGTAAACTTTCATCAGAGATGTTTTAGGGAGGGAAGAAGTAAATTGCTTGTGAAGATTTGCTAGAGCTTCTTCCATCCTGAAATGACTTAACCTGCAAAAACTAAACACACCAAATTAAATCACACCAAATCACAATATATACAAAAATTGCATGGGTTGCCTCCCTACGAGCGCTAAGTTAAAGTCGTCAGCTAGACGTGACTTCTTGAACGTTAGGCTGGATCTGAAAGTGTGACACTTTCTTTTTGTCGCTCAAATGATTCTCCCCAGTAGTGCTTGACACGCTGACTGTTAACCTTGAATGTGTTGTTGGTATTGGGATCCAGTAACTCAACAGCTCCATAAGGTAAAACTTGAGTGATCACAAATGGACCTGACCACCTAGATTTCAACTTTCCAGGGAAAAGTTTCAACCTCGAGTTGTACAACAACACCTGCTGCCTTGGTTCCAACTGTCTGTGCACTATTTTTCGGTCATGCCATTTCTTTGTCTTTTCTTTGTATAATCTGGCATTCTCATAAGCCTGTAGACGAAACTCCTCCAATTCATTGAGTTGATGAAGTTGTTTCTCCCCTGCAGCTTGTGAATCAAGATTCAACTTCTTCAGTGCCCAGTACGCCTTGTGCTCAAGCTCAACTGGCAGATGGCATGCTTTCCCAAACACCAATCGATATGGGGACATACCAATGGGTGTCTTGTAAGCTGCGGTAGGCCCATAATGCATCATCTAGTTTGTTGACCAATCCCTCCTTGTTGATCCAACGGTTCTCTCTAAGATTCTTTTGATCTCTCTGATTGAAACCTCAACCTGTCCAATTGACTGTGGATGGTAAGCAGTGGCAACTTTATGAGTAACTCCGTATTTGGATAGGAGTGCATCTAAGTTTCTGTTGCAGAAATGTGACCCACCATCGCTGATGATTGCACGAGGTGTTCCGAGCCGAGTGAAAATGTTCTGTTTCAGAAATTTGATCACCACTTTTGAATCATTGGATGGCAATGTAATTGCTTCAACCCATTTGGAGACGTAGTCTACAGCACCAGGATGTACAGGCTTCCGAATGATGGAACAAAGGGTCCATGAAATCTATACCCCACACATCGAATATTTCCACTTCCAGAATATTTTGCAATGGTCCTTCGTTTCTCCTAGAAATATTCCCCGTTCTCTGGCACCTGTCACATTGAAAAGCAAAAAGATAAGCATCTTTAAAAAGAGTGGGCCAGAACAACCTGATTGAAGAACTTTTGCTGCAGTTTTATTTCCGCTGAAGTGTCTGCCATATGGTGATGAATGACAGTGCTGTGTAAAACACTGTTGACCCCTCCTCATGTGGAACACATCGTCTCAATAATTGATCAACACACCGTTTGAACAGGTACGGTTCATCCAGACATAGTGTTTGACTTCTTTGAAGAACTTCTTCCATTGCTGAGTTGTCCATTCCAACAGCCATTTTCCTGACACAATGTAGTTGACATAGTCAGCATACCAAGGGACTTCCTGTTGTTTCATGGCAAACAGCTGTTCATCTGGAAAAGTTTCTTTGATTGTCAGTTCTTTGCCAGCTGTTTCTCCATTCTCGATCCTCGATAAGTGATCTGCCACCTGGTTTTATGTCTCTCTTCTGTCTCGAATCTCCACGTCAAATTCTTGTAGAAGAAGTATCCAACAGATCAATCTGGGTTTGGCATCTTTCTTCATGATCAGATATTTGATTGCTGAATGATCTGTGTAGACCACCACTTTGGGACCCAGCAGATAGGAGCGAAATTTGTCAAAAGCGTACACAACTGCGAGCAACTCTTTTTCGGTGGTTGTGTAGTTGAGTTGAGCTTTATTTAGAGTTTTGCTGGAATAATAAATGGTGTGGAAAATCTTTGCTTTACGTTGTCCCAAAACTGCACCTACAACAAAATCACTAGCATCGCACATCACTTCAAATAGAATGGTCCAGTCTGGTGCTACAATGATGGGGGCAGAAATCAGCTTCTATTTTAAGATCTCAAAAGCTTCATGGCATTCTTTGTGTGAAGTTGAAAGGCACATCCTTCTCCAGAAGATTGCCAAAGAGGTTTTGCAATTTTGGAAAAATCTTTGATAAATCTCCTGTAAAAACCTGCATGTCCAAGAAAACTTCGAATACCTTTTACTGATGTTGGTGGAGGTAGTTTTTCAATTGTCTCTATCTTTGCTTTGTCTACCTAAATCCCCTTTTGTGAGATCCGGTGTCCAAGAACAATGCCTTCATGTACCATGAAGTGACATTTCTCCCAGTTAAGTACCAGGTTTGTATCTTCGCACCTTTGTAACACATGTTCCAGATTTTGCAAGCAATGGTCAAAAGAATCTCCAAACATAGAAAAGTCATCCATGAATACCTCCATACTCTGCTCCAGCATGTCTGAGAATATCGCCATCATGCAACGCTGAAAAGTAGCGGGAGCATTACATAATCCAAATGGCATCCTGTGGAAAGCAAAAGTACCATAGGGACATGTAAATGTGGTTTTCTCCTGATCTTCTGGGGCGATGGAAATCTGATTGTACCCTGAATATCCGTCAAGAAAGCAATAGAATTCATGTCCCGCCAATCTGTCTAACATCTGGTCAATTAATGGTAGGGAAAATGGTCCTTTCTCGTGGCTTATTCAACTTTCTGTAGTCCATGCATACTCTCCATCCAGTCACCGTTCTTCCTGACTCCTGGTTAGTGAAGAAGAAAATACAAACAGTAATTCAGAAGAGTTTCCAAGAAATGCATACCTGAGATGACTCGGAAGTAACTTCAGCTCCAACTGTGGTGGTTCTTCAATCGAGGGCTTGATCCGGTCTTTCTTTGGCAGTTCCAAGCTTTCAACTGGTGGTGTTGCTTTGAATCGGAATGGTTTTTCAAGGTAGTTGATACATTCCAGGATTTCAGTATCTAGCTCGTTGTCAGTCATATTGGTGATGCAAGCTTCAAATGTATCTGTGGGATTTGGCTCAGTATTTTGAACGATACTATCAACAACATCAACTCTGAAACATTCTTCTTCCTTTTCATCGCTCGGGAATTTCATGGCTTTGAAAACATTAAATGTCACTTCTTGGTCCTGCACTTTCATGGTCAGTTCTCTTTTTTGCACATCAATCACAGTTTTACCTGTAGCCAAGATGGTCTCCCAAGAATGATAGGTATTTCTTTGTCTTCTTCCATGTCAAGGATGATGAAATCTGCTGGGAGAATTAGTTTGTCGACTTTGACCAGCACATCTTCAACAACACCTCTTGGAAATGCGAGTGTTCGGTCAGCAAGTTGCAATGAAACTGAGGTAGGCATTGCTTCTCCAATCTGCAGTTTCCTGTAAATAGAGAAAGGCATTAAGTTAACACTGGCTCCTAAATCACATAAAGCCTTACCGATGTAATGTTCTCCAATGGTGCATGGGACAGTGAAACTGCTAGGATCTTTCAACTTCGGGGGAAGTTTCCTCTGAATGATCGCGCTGCATTCTTCCGTTAATGCTACTGTTTCGTAGTCTCCCAATCTTCATTTTCGTGAAAGAATGTCTTTCATGAATTTTACATAGCTGGGCATTTCTTCCAAGGCGTCTGCAAATGGAATGTTGATGTGAAGCTTTTTGAACACCTCCAGGAATCGAGCAAACTGCTTGTCCAGTTTGTTTTTCTGAAGTCATTGAGGAAAATGTGGAGGTGGAATGATCTGTTCTTTTTCCTTTGCTTATTTTTCCTTTGCTTCTTTTTCCTCCATTTGTGGAACTGCATCTTTTGGAACTTCCTCAATTGTTGCTTTGATTCCAACATCTTTATTGATCTCAGTACCGCTTTTTAAGGTAATAGCTTGACATTGCTCCTTCCCTCGGTTCCTTGGATTTGGTTCTGTGTTGCTGGGAAGATTACCTAGTGGTCTGTAACTCTGAACGTTGGCCAGTTGTCCGATTTGATTCTCTAATGCTTTGATGGAAGCTGATTGGCTCTGAAACATAGCATCGTACTTTTTTAACTGATTCAGCACTTCTGATATTCCTGGTTTATTTATCTGTTCTTGGCATTTGTTCTGTTGCTAGAATCCAGGTGGTGGATAGTTCTGCTGTTGGAATCCTGGTGGCGGATTGTTCTTTTGCCCTGAATTGTTGCTCCATGAAAAATTAGGATGATTCCACCACCCTGGTTTGTAGGTGTTGGAATATGGATTGTTCCCCTGTCTGTTGAAATTGTTGACATAATTCATCGTCTCTTCAAGTTGGTTTGGTTCTGGTGCTCCTCCATATGGTGAACTTGTGGATCCAGTGGTAAGAGTCTCCATGAATTTTCATATCTGATCCAGCTTGGTGTTGACTACTGTATTGGCTCCACTTTCATAAATTCCTGCAATTCTTTGGATCATGCTCCTTTCTGTTGGCCGACAGAGAACTGTTGTTGGCCATTTCTTGGATTAGGTCACAGGCTTGATCTTCTCCTTTTGCCATTAAAGCTCCTCCAGCAGCAGCATCGATTGTGGTTCTCATTATTCCAGAAAGTCCATTATAGAATGTTTGGACTTGAAGCCATTTTGGAATCTCATGGTGAGGACATTTCCGGAGCAAATCTTTATACCTTTCACAAGCTTCGTAAAGAGTTTATGAGTCTTGTTGCACAAAGAATGTGATGTCATTCCTCAGTTTTCTAGTTCTGGCTGGTGGAAAGTACTTTGCAAGAAATTTGGTGGCTAAAGTGTTCCAAGTTATGATGGAACCTGCTGGTAGTGAATGTAGCCAAGCTTTAGCTCTATCCTTCAAGGAGTATGGGAAAACACGCAGTCTCATTGCTTCTTCAGCTTCTCGGTTGTAATTGAAAGTGCCGCAAACTTCCAGGAAGTTGATGATGTGGGCATTGGGATCTTCAGTTGCATTTCACCCAAACTGTACTGACTGCTGAATCATCTGCATGCATGTTTTGATGTCACCTGCATTTGCTGGTAAGGGAGGAAGTACCATACAAGAAATGAGTCTGTCAACCACCGGAATGCTTCTGTCTCGAATGGGAATCGGTGGTGCAACGTTCAAGGGTTCAGGTTCCATGTTGAAAAAAGCTTCTTGGCCTTCTCGCCTTTCCCTTCTCAACTGTCTGATGGTTCTTTCAATTTCCGGGTCAAGCGGTCGGAGTTCAAAGCTTCTGGTTCGTCTCATTTAGTTTCTGAAAACCTGAAACACAAGAAAACAACGACAATAAGTAAAAAAAATTAGATATAAGTAAAGGTATCTAACCCTAAAACTAATAGTAAAAGATAAATAAGTCCCCGGCAACGGCGCCAAAAACTTGACCGGTGCTTACACACGCGTATAACGCAAGCGCACGTATCGTTCAAGTAGTATAAAAAGTACCGATCCCACGAGGACTTAATATCTAATCTATAATTTTATGAGGTCAAATGATTACTAGTATCTAACAGGCTGTTTGATTGATTTGAAAAGGTGATGATTCTAAATTTAAAAACAAGTAAATTAAATTGTTCGAAAGTAGGTTTAAGAAAAATTCAATATTAAAAACTATCTAGGGTGTGATTCTTGCAATATCATTTTAAAGATGAAGTGGTATCTTATAGTTGGGTAAAATATTGATTTATTAACCTAGAACACTAAATTATGTAAAAGCCTCTTCCGATGGTCAACTACAAATATCCAGTATAACCAAATTGAACCATATGTCTATGCCAACCAAATTACCTGGATTCATTAAGATTAAGTTCCATTATGGCTACCCCCGCCCGACAGGTATATTCCTATCCTGTAAGGAAATCTATTAAAGGGTTATATATCCTCAAGGAAGATCGTGGGCTATTGAGTCTAAGGTCTTAAACTTAAAATCTCTACGTCTAGTTTATTTTAAGTTTACAAGTTCAATTTTATTAATGGCCAGTTAATAAAAAGCATTAAGATTAAGACTCAATAAAAAACCTTTATATTACCCAAACTATAATTTAACCCCTTATAAACCGGTGATATTGGATTTCATCACAACCCCAGATAACTGGCTTAGTTACGACACATATTTACAAGTAGTAAAAAAATAAAAGACATAAAGTAAAATACTAAAAATTAAATACTGAAAAGTAAATTGTTGAAAAGTAAATAAAGTAAAAGTAAAAGTAAAAAGTAAAAGTAAAAAGTAAAAAAATAAAAATAAAAAGTAAATTGCTGAAATTAAATAAAGTAAAAAGTAAATAAAAGAAAATGCTGGGGTTAGAGGATCAACTTTTATTACTACTATTTTAGATATCTCCCTTAATATAATATATTAACTTTGCGTGATAATTACCAACCAGCCATAAGGCGGTATCCTGATTAAGTCAAATTAATAATTAATTACCAACCGACCACCAGGCGGTATCCATACTTAGTCAGGTTAAAACCAATTTATAATTATTTCCAACCGGCCAATATATGCGGTATCCTCATTAAGTCAGGTTTTAATAGTTTATATTTTATATTTAGGGAGATTAATCTAGATAGCAATAATAAAAGCTTTACCTTTTACCCCAGCAAGGGGGAGTTACCTCCTCATTGCTTGAAAAATAAAAACTGCAAAAGTAAAGAAGAAAAGGTTGTGCGTAAAAGTAATTGCGGAAAGTAAAACTGAAAAGTAAAGAAAAGAAAGTGCGAAGCGGAAATTAATTACTGGAAACTGTAAATAAACAAGCAAGATACAATCTTCTTATTTATTCATTAAGAATTTCAAAGAAGAAAGTATGAAATTTACAAATGAAATGGCTTTGTATTTATAGGCAAAATTTTGCCTCCATCAAATCATCCATCAAATTCTCCACCAAATCCATTATTAATTTCTCCACTAATTACTCCACCAAATCCATTATTAATTGCTCCACTAATTGCTTATCATGTTTGGTGGTGATTTGATAATTTTTATAATATATTTATTAATTTATTTTTTGCTTTGAAAATGACTTTAATAATTACACACAACACACTGCTTGATGGTTCATCAATTTCGGTCATGAAATATTCAGAATTCTAAATTATTTTGTCTTTAAAAGTTGTATATCTTCGAGTCTTCTTTACTCTGGCACTTGAATCAGCTCAATCCGATATCGGAGGAGTGAAAAGTTATGCCAAAATATGACAGATGCGCAAAACTGGAATTTCCAAAACTGCACTCGTTTAAACGCCCTTTCAAGTTTCCAATATCCAAAATTAATATTTCAAGTCCAATTTTTACCCTTATTTGACCCACATTTTCGTCCTAAATGATTTCATTGAGTCCCAATATTCTTTTATCTGCAAAATAAACTAAAACACATCAAAACGTTCATCAAACCCCGAGAAACTAAACAAAATATTAAGTAAAAGGGGTGGTAAATATTGATATATTTTCCGCTCATCACAATCATGATGTTTTAATACTTTAGCCGATCTTTTGTCTACTTCGTGTCAACTCTTTGATTCATTAAAATTTTCCGATCCGTGTTTCTAAGAAACACATAACCATAACGCGATGCCACATCCATAAAGGTCACGAAACATTCATATCCACCTCTAGCCTAGCTAGACTTGGGCCCACTTACGTCACTATGAACAATGGCTAACAGATCGGTGGCACTTGCACTTTTACCAAGTAAAATGTTGTATAGGCACTTTGCCAATAAACTATATTCGTAGACATCATTTGAATAGAATCAAATATGTCCTAGTATCCACTCTTCGAAAGTGTGGATATACGAGTCTTGTTTAATGTGTCCCAGACAACAATGCCACAAGTAAGTCTCATTTGATTAATTCAGTTTGAGCTATTTGTTTGTCATGTCATATGTTTGAGATTTATTTATATTCAAAATATAAATACTGTTATTCACATATAATGTGTTTATCTCAATATCATCTTTATAAAATAAAACACTTTAGTGTTCTAGAATATAAAGGTATATCCGCAACGGATTATACTCTGATATAGAGATCATGTTTCTAGTCAAACTAGTTACATTTTAACAGTTTCCTAATTTAAGTACACACCTGAAGAGTAGTTCCTAAACTTAGGTATCTACGATTAAAACACCGACTTTCGTCCCGTTTCCTATTAGCAGATAAATCTCAACTAAAGTCAGTATCCTCCTCTCAGCAGATTCTGCACATCAGCACATATTTATGTACCACATTTAGTATCTAAAATCCAATTTTAATACTAGTAGTGAACATGCTTATGACAAACATATTTGAAGTCGGACCATTGCCCCGTCTTCACTTCCTTCATGTCTGCCTTGTCCATACGGCAGTCACGCTTTAGTGACCCCGTTTACCACAGTTTAGGCAGACATCTTGGGATATGTCCTTTGTCTTCCCAGAAGATTATTATGATTTTGCCTTTGCCCTTTTTCACACCCCAGAAGCCTTTGGCCAAGCCTTGGCCTTCCGGAATGTCGAAGTAAGATGCGCCTTGCACTTCTTGCCCTATTGCAAACTTTGGCTTTGTCTCTTTGAGCATAGCCATTAACTCTCCAAGAGTTTACTATTGCAATTTGTACTTCTAAGATCTAAGAATAGATCTATGAAGATCCTTCAATTTCATTATCATACTATAAGAATCTAATCCTTAGTTCTGACTAAGAAATTAAGGAGTCTTTGCGGCAAGCATAATGGATTAAGCACTTAAGTTATCATCACATGAATCTTCCAAAGATCATGCTCTATTATTTGCTCAACTCCGGGCTTAGGCCCAAGATGTTATTCTATCAAATAGAATAACTTCTCGGTTCCCAGGACTATCCTGAGGTTTTATTCCCAATTTGAAAATTAAAGTCGTTCAAAATATTTTCACCCAGGTTTATATTTTAAACACTAATCTTTCAATTATCTTGATTGCTATAGTCCAACTATCCAATCAACGATTTTAGGTACAATTTATTATAATGATTACTATAGTCTAACTATATAATCAACTATAATTTAATTGGTTAAATTCAATTATATTGATTACTATAATCCAATTATAAAATCAACTATTAATTGAAATAGTTTGAATACAGTCCAACTGTTTAATTAAAACAATATTAAATATTAGTCCAACTAATATATTAATTTATATTGACGAAAAATTTGTAATGAGCGTTTATTGCAAGTATCTAAACGAATATTGCAAATTTAATACTTGCCTCCCACTATTTTTCGGCGAGCCTCTAACCCTATGTGGAGTACTCGGGAAACCTTGTTTCCTAGTGGGCTAGGATCCCGTTAAATAACTCCACAATCTTGACTTTGGCCAACAAATTGTATGATAATTAACTAGGTAGATCTCTAAGATCAATTGGATCCCATCCAATTCCTAGATCCGGTAGGTGGACATCCAAGTCCGAAACATATATCTTATATATGCCAATATATCCAATATATTGCCTAACCTTTTTCCTCTGAATCAATTAAGCCTTGGCTTTGGCACAACAAACTTAATGATCCCAGTTAAGCGAAACCCATTGACTATGGAAAGCTTCGTAATCAATGTCGATGGACAAGAAGTGATCTTAACTTTGGCCAACAAATCACAACTTGGACAAGACACCGATATGGAACAAAGGCTTCATGATTCAACACATCCGCGACGGATGAAGGTCTTGACTTTGGCCAACAAACCATTGCCAATCTTGGATCTTGAGTAAGAATCACTCAATGGAAGGAAAAACGCTTAATATGTGTTGAGGTTTTTTTTTTGCGTAATTGGCAACCAATTAATTATCTTTGTTAATGTCTCATCATCATACACCCTTAAACATGCATTCTAAACACATAATAAGGCGCGTAAGTAAATAAATATAATAATGATATGCGGATGGATACTTAACACATTGTTCCTAGAACAAATCTCTCTCTCTTTCCTCTCTCCCGCTAGCACAAGTATTACTTCTACCCAATTACATAACACTTCTAAAGAAACCTCATTTACATTGAGGGGAATAGGTGAGAAGAGAAATACACAGAGTCAAGAGGTAATAGGCTGGACACGCAGGTCCAATTTAATAAATTCTAAATTTATTACAACAATTTCCAAAATTGCCCTCACCCATCTAATATCCATCTTGTATACATTTTTCATACATCGCATCCATGTATTCACACAAGCATGTTATAAATCAATCTAATCCAATTAATTAATCTGAAATTAATGACCATCCAATGTTCAAACAACGATTTGATTTTGCGCGAGTCAAACTCGTTTTGCGAATAAGTACTCAAAGTACGAATTCACGAATTATATTAAACTACAACATTAAATCCAATTCAATTTGTATTTACTACTAATTCTTTTATTTAATTCCAAATTAAATAATTACACTTTTTAATGTGCTTTTACGACTTAGATTCCAAATCTAATCGTTACGGGTCTCAAAGCCCGATTAACATCCAATGTTAATTTAATTCAAGTCTAATGGGCTTTTAATTAATTTCTTAAGGCATGGACTTTTGGTCAATATAGGTCAAACCCAAACACCAAAGCCCATTTAAGGAATCACCCTTATTTGCCAAGAAACCAATTTAGGCCCATTAGGCCTAATTAAAGTTAAAGGTCCATTAAGTCATAATTGGACTTTATGGATATGGTTTTGGGCCCAATTTGGATCCAACCAATTAGCCTAAACTAAACTTTGCCCAACCAAGCCCATTAAGCCCAAACACAACTTTTACAAGCCCAATTCCAAAATAAGCCCAATTAATTTAATTCCAAAATTCCAAATTTCATAATTTAATTAACCAATGTGTATGCCATAATTAATTAACCAAATTAACATTTCCAAAATACTAATTTACTCAATTAATTATGCTTATCATCATCAAAATATGTCCAACACATTTGAATCAAAAAATCACATCATTTTACATGCTACTACTCACGGCAATTAGGGATTTTATGTCCAATTCAAAATTCAATCCAATTAAATCTCAAATCAACATTCCCCAAATGATTTCAACTCATCCAATGATCAAAATCAAAAATCACCATGACTTAGGGCAAGCTCCAAGATTCGGCCAAGCCAATATTTTGGGGAAAATTTGATCCAATCCAATTTTCACAAAATTGATCAGAAATAACTCCAAGTCATTCATTTACAAGCATGCTCAAACAAGTAATTTCACTCAAACATGCTCAAATCCAATTTACCCAAATTTTACCCTAATCAAATTTCATGCTCAAAATGGTTCAAGATACCATTGTTGGGTTTCTAGGTTAGTCCCAAGATCGATTACAAGCAAGAAACATGTGTGAATACAACAATGAAATATGGCGGAATCATACTTACATTGATCGGTTATGCGATGCCAGGAACAAAAAAACTTTTCTCCCCTTCATGGTGCTCTCGGCAGCGGGCAGTTTTTGTGCTCCATGAAATTCGGTCACCACCTCCAGTGTGCTCCAAGCTCCAAGCTTTATATGTGATTCCTTGCTCACGGGTGGGTTTCCCTATCACCTTCGCAAAACCCCGAATGTGTACTAGCACCTTGGAATTTTTCCACAAAATTCCCTTATTTGTTCCTTGTTGCTCTCGGCATTTGATGAACCAAAGAGAGGAAAAATGGCCCATTAGGCGTGAGAGGGAGAGAGAGGAAGAGAAGTTGTGATAAGTTGGTTTTGATTTCCAAAATCAAATAAAGATATATGAAATTCAAAATTTGGTAAATGGCATTTAAGCCATCCAACCACTACCATCAATCACAAGTGACAAGTTGTCACATCACTCAAAGTGACTAGACATCACATCAATCAAAGTGACTAATGATTTGACGCTTGATGTGACTTGTGGGCCGCACTTGAATTCGAAATGCGAGTGGGCCCGCAAACACTCCCGGGCTCGGGTTCGTTAATTTCGAATTAACAAATTTTCCGTTGCGACGTAATTAAATCAAATTCAATTAAATAATTTTGCCTAGCAAAATTACTATTCACGTCGCTAACGAATTAATTCTAAATTAACTCGTTTGCCCAAATTAAAATCTAATTTTAATTCTGCGTCGAAATCCAATTTCGTTTAATATATGGAATATATTATTTTATCGATTAATTCCAAATTAATCGTTCTCTCTCTTTAAATAATATTTTATCCTAGATAAAATATCTCCGTAATTAATCCCAGATTAATTTTCTCTCTCTTATAATTAATCCCAGATTAATAAAGTGCGAGTCATACATCATCGGTGAATCTTCGGGAAGCGACCCATGAGATCCCCGGATATGTTGGCAGTAAATCCAGTCGTCCGATTATCCGAACACGTACTTACCTAGAACTACGTTTTTACCGATTTACAAGACATGGTTGTCTTCTAGCAAAGCACCGTGCCTACCCAATTCTCCAGAAATATTCTTATAGGAATATGTGATCTATATCAGGCGTAGTGTACGTAGTATTGCGTATTACGATCCTGCATCGGATGTCAAGTGCAAGGCTTGGGGCTGGAATTGTGTCTGCCCCGTACGAAGCACATATCGGATCTCTGGTAACTAGTCTCTATAATCGGATAATCATGACCTAGTCATATTATCCTGATGACTGCAGTACATAAGAGCACCAGTTCCGTAACCTACGTGATCATCATCTCCACTATGACTGGTGTGATACTTCCGTCTTGACATCACACCCAATATACTACGATTCTCAATATACCCAGAAGAGGCGTACACAGAACCTGTTAAAGCCCTGGACGACCAAAACCAAAGTATATTGATTGTCGTAAGTATTAGCGGTGCAAGTCTCAGGTTAAGACCAAATACACCTACCCTGATTCGGACTTCCATAGACACATAGTCATACTACTAATGGAATTCCGAGGGGTCTATCCAGAGCGAAGCTGTTTCCATACCATCGGTAAACACAACCTCCTATTACACTTGCATAAGTATCCAATACCCAAATATATGAGAACTATGCAGTTATGCTCCCACAACGCGCACAAGTGTAATACTAGTCTATTCCGCATTATCGATGTCCAGTCTCGATAATACTCTGACTAGGGATATTTAATGATTAAACCTTCGTGGATTTATACTGTCTCATATCATCTCAATCCGGAACTAATCATATGGACCTTTCATCATTTATACATCTTGGTAATCTAATTACAAATGATAAAAGGGCAATTTCCTTTGTCACATAGTTAATTTGTACAACAACACCATGATCTGTACAAATAGTGATGCTATGGGTCATAATTATCCAACACTTCAATGGTACGGTTGAAGTTGCGGGCCTAAAAATGGCCTCAGAGTATGAGGGTCTCTCACTCGAGGACCTCATTATCAAGAACTATCGATCTTTGATGAGGGTAATTAGAATTCACCCAAAGATTTTTATACTTATTTATGTGACCGCACTAACCATTTCTCTGTGTTGCAGATGGCCTATCTTATGGCCACAAACAAGGATTTGCTGACAAGCACTCTTTCATAGGGGGTCAAACCCAAAGACTGCAAAGTCACCTGACCGAGAGGGAGCAAGAGTTTCTAAACCAGTTGGAGGAAGTTAAAGTTGAAGTCCGAACCCTCAAACAATCCGAGAAAGACAACAAAGCCGAAATTGTTTGGGCGACCCGGAGAGGGCCACATGTAAAAACTTTTTATTCTAATGAATGACTTCTGCCTTCGCTTGTTTTTCTTTTCTTGCTAAGTTTGTATCTGACATATCCCCGAGGACTGATTGTTTTGTTCACTACTTAGCCATTTTTTCACAATTCAATTCATTCATTCCCCTAAAGGATCATGTCATGTGCAACTCCGGATATCCGAGCTCCACGTGTGCTCCTCTCAAGAGCACCTAGGCTGCTTTCTTCTAACAATTATGGGCCTTCAACATCCGGCCCTTTAAACAAGCACAATATAGCCTTGGTGGGACGTAACCAAACTCTGATCCATTTCAAACACTTTTAGCCACAATGGAATGTTCCCTCCTTGTGTCATCAATTAAAATGAGGCCTCGGTGGGACGTAATCCGACCCCGATCCATTTCAAACACTTTCAGTCATAAGAGAATGTTCCAACCTCGTGTCATCAATTAAAATGAGGCCTCAGTGGGACGTAACACGACCCTGATCCATTTTAAACCCTATCAGCCACAAGTGAATGTTCCCCCATTGTGTCGTCAATTAAAATGAGGCCTTATTGGGACGAAACCCGACCCTGAGCGACTATAACACTAAGGCCTCGGTGGTACAAAAGCATACCTGAGTCATCAAATTTCTTTTCAAGACTTTACCGTCAAGTAAGATTTTCAAGGTGGTATACAATGGGATAGTAAGAATTACGCAGGCATTTTCGCTCCCCGTTATCGGCATATCCGAGGATACATAATGCAACAATCAGAACTACGGGGGCATTTTTCCACCCCGTTATTGGAATACCCGAGGGTACACAATATGATAGCCAGAACTACGAGGGCATTTTGCCTCCCCTTTATTGGCTTAACTGAGGATACACAATGGGCTAGCCAGAACTACATGGGCATTTTCCCTCCCCGTTATCGACATACACAAGATATACAATGGGATAGCCAGAACTACGAGGGCATTTTCCCTCCCCTTATCAGCATACCCGAGATACACAATGGGATAGCTAGAACTACGGGTGTATTTTTCCTCCTCGTTATCGGCATACCCGATGATACACAATGGGATAGTCAAAACTATGGGGGCATTTCCTTCCTTGTTATCGGCATACCTAAGAATAGACAATGGGATAGTCAGAATTACTGGGGTATTTTCCTTCCCCGTTATCGGCATACTCGAGATACACAATGGGATAGCTAGAAATACGAGGGCATTTTCCCTCCCTGTTATCGGCATACCCGAGATACATAATGGGATAGCCAGAACTACGATGGCATTTTCCCTCCCCGTTATCAGCATACGTGAGAATACACAATGGGATATCCAAAACTACAGGGGTATTTTCCCTCCCTATTATCGGCATACCCAAGATACATAATGGGATAGCCAGAACTACGGAGGCATTTTCCCTCCCTATTATCAGCATACCCGATATACACAATGGGATAGCCAGAACTACAGGGCATTTCCCTCCCAGTTATCGGCATACCCGAGGATACCTAACGCCACAAAGGCTCGTCCGCTTAAGCTACCCAAGGTTGTAAGGCATTGGGTTTTGACGCTCTGCCCCAGGGGTTTAGTAATGACGCCAATGATTGGGGTGCCACGGCGGGTTCACATTCTTCCCTCATGATTTCACCTCTTGGTGAATCCCGACCAGGCATATATCATAAAAATATTAAATGCGGTTTTTTCCATCCAATAAATAACAAGAAATGCGAACAAATTAGGAAAATCTTATTTGTATTCAAGGGATTTACCGCCTTTCTTACAACTCTTTGAGGGTCATTTTAAGAAAGGTTCTTATTGAAAATATCTTCCTCAATATCTTTGGACAAATCTTAACAATATCCTTCTAAACTGGGCTCTTCTTCTGAACAATTCTTAGCAATGTCCTGCTGAGTCGATCTCTTCTTCTGAAAAAGTCTGAGCCCATCCAGGATCCTGAGCCAACATCCACAATTCTTCCTCCTCAAGAAGACCCTGACACTGCATCTGTTACCGAGCTTTATCCCCATGTTGTTACAGCTAGCCTTATACAACTGTTGTTGTGGTCGAGCCTGATGCCTCTGTTGCTGAGCCCGGAGCCCCTGCTGTATAGTTATTCACTTTTGTCATGATTTTTGTTGGGGCGGCCCTGAGGGGGACTCATGTAACAACTTTTTATTCTATTGAATGACTTATGTCTTCGCTTGTTTTTCTTTTCCTAGCTAAGTTTGTATCTGATAGTTCCCCGATGATTGATTGCTTTGTTCACTACTTAGCCATTTTTTCATAATTCAATTCATTCATTCCCCTAAGGGATCATGTCATGTGCAACTCTGGATACCCAAGCTCCACGCGTGTTCCTCTCAAGAGCACCAAGTAGACTGCATTCTTATAATAATTATAGGCCTTCAACATTCGACCCTTCAAACAAGCACAATAGCTCCTCTGTGGGAGGTAACTCAACATCGATCCATTTCAAACACTTTCAGCCACATGGGAATGTTTTATCCTTGTGTCATCAATTAAAATGAGGCCTCGGTGGGACGTAATCTGACCTCGATCCATTTCAAACACTTTCAGCCACAGGGGAATGTTCTCTTCTCATGTCATCAATTAAAATGAGGCCTCAGTAGGACGTAACCCAACCCCGATACATTTTAAACACTTTCAGCCTCAAGGAAATGTTCCCTCCTTGTGTCGTCAATTAGAAAATAAGGCCTCGATGGGACGTAACCCGACCTCGAGCGACTATAACATAAGGCCTCGACGGTACAAAAGTATACCTGAGTCATCAAATTTCATTTCAAGACTTTACTGTGAAGAAAGATTTTCAAGGCGGTACACAATGGGATAGCCAGAACTACAGAGACATTTTCGCTCTCTGTTATCGGCATACCCGAGGATACACAATAGGATAACCAGAACTACGAGGGCATTTTACCTCCCCGTTATCGGCATACCTGAGGATACACAATGGGCTAGCCAGAATTACGGGGGCATTTTCCCTCCCCGTTATCGGCATACACGAGATACACAATGGGATAGCCAGAACTACGGGGGCATTTTCCCTCCTTGTTATCGGCATACCCGAGATACACAATGGGATAGCCAGAACTACGGGGGCATTTTCCCTCCTCATTATCGGCATAATCGATGATACATAATGGGATAGCCAGAACTACGGGGGCATTTTCCCTCCCCATTATTTGCATACATGAGAATACATAATGGGATAGTCAGAACTACGGGGAATTTTCCCTCCCCGCTATCGGTATACCCGAGATACACAATTGGATAGCTAGAACTACGAGAGTATTTTCCCTCACCATTATCGGCATACCCGAGATACACAATGGGATAGCCAGAACTACGGGGGATTTTCCCTCCCTGTTATCGACATACCCGAGAATACACAGTGGGAGAACCGGAACTACAGAGGCATTTTCCCTCTTCGTTATCGGTATACCCAAGATAGATAATGGGATAGCCATAACTACAGGGGCATTTTCCCTCCCTGTTATCAGCATACCCGAGATACACATTGGGATAGCCAAAACTACGAGAGCATTTCCCTCCTCATTATCGATATACCCGAGGATACATAACGCACAGAGGCCCGTCCACTTAACCTACCCAAAGTTGTAAGGCATTGGGTTGTGACGCTCCACCCCGGGGGTTTGTTAATGAAGGCAAGGATTGGTGTGCCACGGGGGGTTCTCATTCTTCCCGCATGATTTCACCTCTTTGTGAATCCCGACCAAGTGTATATCGCAAAAATATTAAACGCGGTTTTTTCTATCCAATAAATAACAAGAAATGAGAACAAATATTTTATTTAAAAGCGGAAAATCTTATTCATATTCATTGGATTTACTACCTTTCTTACAACTCTTTGAGGTTCATTCTTAGAGAGGCTCTTATTGAAAATATCTTCCTCAACATCTTTGGACAATTCTTAACAATGTCCTTCTAAACTTGGATCTTCTTCTGAATAATTCTTAGCAATGTCCTTCTGAACCGAGCTCTTCTTATGAATAATTCTTAACAATTTCCTTCTAAACCGAGCTCTTTGGAGAAAATATGGACTGGTAGGTCGAACAATGGCCACAATTTCTCTAGGAGGAACTTGTTCAGCATCAGTGCCAAAGGTGGGAAGAAACCCGTCAACCTCAAATTCTTGACATTGCATTTCATTAAACAACTCGACCTTAGGTAATCCACCCTCTATATAATAACGGACCCGAAAAGCTGCTAAACATGCATAATAAGCCGAGGTACTTATCGAAACTGATCGAGTACCTCTTATGTTCCAGTCCTTCTACTGTTCCAGGGTGGTTGTCACTGCCGTGAATTCGAAGATTTGGCAGGTCGAACAACAGCCACCTCTTCTTTAGGAAGAGCTAATTCATTCCTTAGGAGTGGCAAGTAAAAACCTCCAACTCCTGATATTATATTTCATTCGACAGCTATTGCGATATTTTATATCATACCGCAAGTGTACGGTGTCAATTTTTAGTAAAGATAAGTGAAAAAGTGTCGAACCTATAGGGATTGTATTCAACTCACATTAAGTACTTTAATTGATAATCCTGACTTTATTTAGAAAGTAACTAAATTTAGATTAAATAAATAAAATATTAAAACGTTTCATTAAGATAATCCAAGAAGAAAGAATTTCTAGAGTCTGATTTCACCTAGTTATCCCCTATGTAATTGCCATGCCATTCAATCCTTATTCAGTTGCATTGTTTATAAGTCAAGAATCCTAAAGTATTCCACTCCCTCTCCCGAGCAATAGTGAAAAGATTATTAATTACCTAGTTTGATATCCCTATAAAAATCTAATAATTAACAATTCATTATGTCATGTGATTCTTTATTAACGACTTCAAAGGAATTATAGATTCTCCTAAACTCTATAAAACTCTATAACGACTTCAGTTGCATTGTTTATAAGTCAAGAATCCTAAAGTATTACACTCCCTCTCCCGAGCTATAGTGAAAAGATTATTAATTACCGACTTCGATATCCCAATAAAAATCTAATAATTAACAATTTAGTATGCCTTGTGATTCTTTATTAATGACTTCAAAGGAATTATAGATTCTCCTAACTCTATAAAACTCCTAGGTTATATTCTCTAGATCCTATATATTCTAAACATTCATCATCTCAATTTGTGTCCAACAAACAAAAAGCATTAAATGCAAGAGAATATAAATAAACTGAAATAAAACTTCATAAAAATCAAATTGGCAAACAACACATAGGTTCAAGCATTGGCAACATTATCCTCTAGAATAATAAATTTAGTTCATGACTAAAGATAAAAATAATGAAAATAAGGTCATGAACATATTAGACATCATTAGAGTTTGAAGAAAGAAACTAGAAGATTAAACCCGAATCGAATCTCTTCATCTTCGGACGTCACCGTCTTCGTCTCCTCATGTCACTCTTCAATCTTTCTCTTTGAATCTCTCTAAAAATATGTGTTTTGAGTCTTAATTTGTGTATTAGCCTCCTGTTTAGGGTTTTGGACGAGCTTATGTATTTATATGGATGTCTTGGAGTCTTTATGCATGTTAAACACTGAAAACTGATGATTCTGGACATCTGCCGCAGCGTCGCGGTGCCAGAAATGGTATTGCGATGCTGAACTCGCGGGAATCATGTATTGAGTTTGTCTGGGCAACGCGACGCTATAATAGGCATCGCGACGCCTGGCCAAATTTCCAGGATGTGATTTTTCACGTATTCTGCTTTCCTGCATGCTTCTGATGCATCTGTAAGGTCCCAAAACATGTTCATTTGTCCCAAGATCTATGTTTCAATATTTCCTATCAATAAAACATAAAAAAAACTATAAAATACATTAAATGATACGTAATCTAACAAAATAATAAGTTAAGAGTGCGGGAATAAGTGGGTATAAACCGCACATATCAAAGACCCTGAAACTTAAGATTTTGCTAGTCCCGAGCAAAAGACTAAATAAAAACTAAATAAAAATAGACAAACAAAAATAACAAAATTAACTAGGCCGCTTTTGTAGGGATCACGATTGCATTTAGTGTTTGCAATAAGCTATTAAACCCCCTATGCGACCCTAGTAGACGAGTTATAGTCTCATGAGGGCTTACAGCGACGACACCCACAAACGTCATTCACACACATGTATTCATGCAAAAATTATAAAAGTAAATAAAATAAAATAATATTGATAGTTATGCATAATATTGTCCTCAAAGACTGCCTATCAATGAAATCAAAAACCTTCAAAGTACTCAATGCAACTTAAATCCAAGTTCTTGAATAAATTATCTAAGCTACAGCTCGACTCCTAAGTAAGCCAACTCAATGATTTCATCTCAAAAATTGAGATCTGATGGGTCAAACCAACTTAGATATCTCAAAAGTACTATGTAATTGCCTTTCTTTGATCAATATGGTATGATTTTTATTCTATATTTTCTTTTTCGTTTTCTTTTTTGCATTTCATTTCATTTTTTTCAACACACCTACCTTTTAAGGTAGCATTTCTCCTCATGGTGGTCCTAACACTCGTTCATGGGTAGCTTCACGCTTATCGGTTATAGGTGGTTTAACTTCTTTTTTCATTCATTTTTTCTTTCTTTTTTCTTTTTCTTTTTTTTGTTCTTTTTTTTGTTTTTAACCATACCATACATCATAAAATTAGCAAATCAAGATATACATCTAAGCAAATGGTCATTCATCGGCATGTAATTTCTTCAACTAGTCATTATGCCAACTATTTGTTGGGGTTTTGGGCAAAGGGCGCAGCGGAAGCGCTGTTCGGGAGAAATTATAATTTTAAAACTTTTAAATTACCAAATAAATTATTAATATCCAATATGAATAATTCATTTATATTTCACCTAAACATATTTATTCGATATTAAATAACGACATAAATAGTTAAAAAACATCGTGAAACTTTTACGAAAATGTTTTTCCGCAAAATGGCATAAAATGTGTTTTTGACCGAACCGACTACCCAATACACATGAGGGCTGCCCAGGTCAGCCCCAATAGTATCAGGGCAGTTCATGGGCTGCCCGAACAGTGACAAATTCAATGTTTGGGCAGCCGTCACCTGGTTGGCTCAAAAGTCACCCGGTAACACCGTTTTTCATCGTTTTCGCTTATTTCAATTCTGAAATAATTTCTGAAAATTGTTCCAACACCTAAAAAACATCCAAAAATTTATATGAAATTATTTTCATCACCATATGAATAGTATTTCCAGATCTGATCCAGAAGTAAAAAATATCAATTTTTCTTGCTTAAAATCCAATTTTCAAGATTAATCAAAACACCAATCAAAGTCACCACACATGAACCACCCAAGAACAATTCTAGGAATTACAAGAGTGGTCATAACACTCTAAAATGGCAACATATCATCAAATGATCAAATTGGACAATAATTACAATAATATCATCCAAATCTACTTCACACATGCTTAACACTTCCAAATCCATCCTCCATAACCAAAAGCCCTAATTTAAGAAGTAAAGAATCCCTAGAACCATTCTAGTAAATCAAGAACAATAAACTAATTTTCTAAGCTTAGGGATATATAAAAGATTACCTTTAGAACTCCTAATTTCCTTAAGCCTTTCTTGATTTTCCTTCACTTTCTTCATTTGTTTCATCAAACAAATTCGAGAGCTTTTGGAAGAGAGGATTTTCGGCCATGGTGTTTCACCAAGTGAAAAAGAAAAATGTTTCCTCTTAAAAATAGCCATGACCGACTTTTAGGGCTATTATGGTCATTTTGGCAATTTAATCTAATTAAATAAAATTAAACTTTATATTAACAAATCAAATTGCACACCTAAAGTTTAATTTAAAACATGCCACATGTAACCAATAATAATAAGCCATTTTGCATAACATTTATGAAGAAGAATATTATTTAATTATTCAAATATTTAACATTTAAATATCTAAATAATTAATTAATATAATTTTTATTATAATATGTATATTTATTTACATTAAATAACAAATACATATATTAGTGGCATGTGTCAAAGTCTCACTTGACAATTAATTAATGTGTATTTAATCAAATTATGTATCAAATACAAATACACAATAATTACGATTGACCAAAAACCCATAAAGTATGTATTTTTCGTTTAACTGATTAAACGATTCGAATTAACTCTCCGATGAAGTATTATGAATAATCTGTATTATTCATAACGTGTTGCCCAAGTGCTCAATGAGTACACTTCATATTGTGGGACTTCTAAGTTTAGGTTTACCCGTCACGAAATCCAATTATGTGTCCATAATCCACCCACTCATGAATTATGACGACCACGGATAATCTCGCTAAACTATGCAAGTCAAGGTCATTGCATACGTATAATTCCTCTGTCATAGGTTATCCATATTATACCTGGGATATAGATAAAAACGTCAAATCCTTATGGTATAATATAGTCAACTTTCAAATTTACGATCTCTAAATAACACTCAGAACTGATTTCCTAAGTTATACCATGGCCAAGGATTTACTAGATCACAAACACGTGTAGGATGCATATGCCCTGTACACAGAACTGACGGATTCTATCTTGATACGCAGAGGATATCATGAGCATCAGTCCACACCCAATGAATAGGCGGAGGTCTAATCTAAATAGATCGGTGATGTGACTGCCATCAAAGTGTTGAGGATAACTCATATATCCACAATGGTATCTCAAGTCGAAAAACCACTATACTCGCTCAACTCGAGAAGATTCCTATTGACGGTTGTTTACCATCTATTAGGAAATATTCAGTGAGTCGTTCAGTGTTTATCAAATAATACCTATATATCTATACGAGTCTCCAAAGACTCGTGGTTCATTGGGATAAACCATCGGACCAAGTCACGATATACGACATGTACTAGTCTCAGCGGATTTTACTAACCAACTCGTGTTAGTAAATCTTGACCATGAACTTTATTTAAGGATATACAACTTATAGTGACGCTTCCCAATGTCAATTAAAAACTATGCTGTAACTACGCACTACATTGTAAATCCTATGGTCTTTGTCTAATATACACGTATCACTAAATCAGATTTAGTTTCAATCTAATCATAATTAGATATCTAAGCACAATTAGATCGAATATGTGTATAAAAGACAAGAGGTGCTACCATTAAATAAGTAATATTATGGAAAATGAAATTGCTCGTATTCATGAATCGGACATAAATTCGATCCGGATTGGCACTCCGAGCACCAACCCTAACACTACCTAGGTTATTACTGCTAGAAACCTATTGTTAAGTGCTTACGAGTCTAACTTAGATCACTTACTCAAGGCATCAGATAAAAATCAATTGGGAACTTATCGTTTCTAAGATTTCATCTAAAGCAAACAAAATTCATTATTAGACTTATGTTTTACTATCAAGGATTAAAAACAAAAATCATTTTCTTAAATAGTAGGAATTATCACTACATGCACACACCCTCAAACTTAAAACTTGCATTGTCTTCAATGTAAGATAAACATAAAGAAACAAGAGTGAGGAACAACATTACCGTGCATGAAGTTGATCAGGCTCCTGCTGGTTAGAATTTGGTTGCACGGGATGTGTGGGTCGTGCTACCTGCATAAATAACATGAAAACTAATAAACAAATAAATAACACAGTAAAATAAAATAAATAAAATAAAATAAAAATAAACAAATGCAAGGGTTGCCCCCCCCCCCCCCCCGCTAGCGCTAAATTTAATGTCTTAAGCTAGACGCAACCACCCAAGTGATTATGGTGGCTTCAATGTAATGGACCGGGTAATCTCTTGTGCTTTCTTCTTTTGTATCCACCGGTTGTTGTGATATGAAAAATATAGTTTGGCAGGCTGTGGCAAATTATCCTTGGATGGTCCTCCAGGGTCCACTGACGGTTGAAATTTTGGACTACACATGTGACAAAATTGACTTGATCAATTTTTTAGCTTTCCAGGGATCATCTTCAAGTGAAGAATCTTCTTTTATGCACGACTGCACTGTGCTCCTAGGGTGCTGAAATACTGATTCACCTTGCATTTTTGCAACTCTTTTCTCTACAATATCTACCATGTGACATTCTGCATCACCTTGAGGACTTGGCATAGCTCTGAAAACAATAAAGGTGATTTCTTCATATTGAACTCTCATTTTTTGTTCACATTTCTACAAATCAATGATCGATGTCCCTATTGCCAAGAAAGGTCTCCCAATGATAATTGGGACGTCATGATCCTCTTCCATATCCAGAAAAAGAAAGTCAACAGGAAAGTAGAATTTATCCACCTTAACCAATACATAATCTACTATTCCTCATGGGTAGGTCAGAGATCTATCTGGTAGTTGCAAAGTAACAGTGGCTGGCTTTGCCTCGCCTATGCCTAACTGTTTGTAGATGGATAAGGACATGAGATTGATACTTGCACCCAAATCGTATAGTGTCTTACCAAAGTATCAATTCCTAATAGTGCATGGTGTGGTAAAACTACCAATATCCTTCAGTTTTGGAGGAAGCTTCTTCTGTATAATGGCACTACACTCCTCTATGAGTGCTACAGTTTCAAAATCAGCCAGCTTTCTCTTCTTGGACATCATCTCTTTCATGAACTTCACATAGTTAGGCATTTGTTCTAATGCATCCGCGAAGGGGATATTGATATGGATATTTTTGAAGATGTCAAGGAATTTGGCAAACTGATCATCCAATTTCTTCCTTTGAAAGCGTTGAGTGTACCACAAAGGAGTCTTCGGGATGGGAGGTGGTTTATATGAAGGAGTTGTCGTATTGTTCTCTTTTTCTGTTACTGTTTCCTCCCAAAGTGCCGCTTCTTTTTCTTTACTGTTTAAGTCCTAGGGGTGTCTTTAATCTCTTTTCCACTCATGAGGGTTATGGCTTGACACTGCTCTTTGGGGTTGACTTCAGTATTACTAGGAAACACTCATTTCTGTTGATTAGTCATAGAAGAAGCAATCTGCCCAATCTGCACTTCTAAGGACTTCACCGTTGCCCCTATATTGCCCATATGTGTTTCAATGTTGGTCAGCCTCAACTCATTCTTCTCAAACCTCTCTGAAGTTTTAGCAACAAACGTGCTCATGAGGTCTCTTAAGGAAGGTTTCTGCTCAGCTCTCTGATTGTTGAAGCCAGACGGAGGTTGCGAGACATTCTCTGTGTTAGCATATGATATGTCTGAATGATAATAGTTAGGTATAAGATTGCCTCTATAATTATTGAAGTTTTGATTGTTCACATATTGGACTTTCTCATATCCTCTGTTAGGTAATATCATTCTATTAGCCGCAGTAGCTTCAATAGATGGTTGGTCATGTTGATTGGTCAATGCTGCTATATGAGTCGTGAGGGATGACACTTGAGATGTAAGTGCAACAATAGGATCCACCTCATATATACCAGTCACATTAGGCACAGTAGTGCGTTCACTTGGCCATTTGAAGTTATTGATGACCATCTCCTCTAATAAAGTATAGGCGTCTTCAGTAGATTTCTTGAACATGATTCCTCCAGCAGCTACATCAACCATGGTCCTATTTAGACCATTCAACCCATTATAGAATAATTGAATCTGAATCCAGTCTGTAAAATTATGTTATGAGCACCTCCTAAGTAGATCTTTAAAGCGTCCTCAGGCCTCATACAGATTCTCAGTCTCCAACTGTCTAAATACGTTAATTTATGTTCTCAGTTGGGCTGATTTAGCTGGTGGAAAGAACCTCGTAAGAAATATTGTAGCCATATCCTGCCATGTTATGATGCTCCCCGTCGGAATAGATTGCAGTCAACCTCTAGCTTTGTCCCTTAAAGAGAATGAGAATAAGCGTAGCCTGATGGTCTCTTTAGTCACGCCATTCATCTTTATGGTATCCGTCATCTCCAATAACATCCTTAAATGCACATTGGGATATTCAACAGCTGAACTCCCAAACTAGTTCTTTTACACCATGTTGATCAATGCAGGTTTCAGCTCAAAGTTATTGGCATTGATTGGTGGGTGCGCAATCCCATAGTAGTTATCATCTATGACTGGATTAAAGTGATCTCTGATTTCCACCTAGCGTGGGTTGTTCTCTATATTTTCAGTCGCAATTGCCTCTTTCTCAAATTTTCTTTCTTTCCTTAGTCTTCTCACTGTTCTTTCTATTTCTGGATCAAATAGAAGCGAGTCAAGACTTGTGGTCTTCGCACTCACTGATGCACAGAAAGGTAAGAAAAAGTACCAAAATAATAATAATGATAATATAATAATACTAAATTAAAATCTAAATTAAAATTATGGTTATTTGGTAATAGTATTAATGTGAATTAAATTAACAATCCCTGACAACGACGCTAAAAACTTGTTGCGATATTTTATACCGTACCACAAGTGTACGGTGTCAAGTTCTAGTAAAGATAAGTGAAAGAGTGTCGAACCTACAAGGATTGTATTCAACTTACACTAAATACTATAATTGATAATCCTAACTTTATTCAGAAAATAACTAATTTAGATTAAAAACTAAGTAAATAAAATATTAAAACGTTTAATTAAGATAATCCAAGAAGAGAGAGATTTTAGAGTCTGATTTCACCTAGTTATCCCCTATGTAATTGTCATGCCATTCAATCCTTATTCAGTTGCATTGTTTATAAGTCAAGAATCCTAAAGTACTCCACTTCCTCTCCCGAGCAATAGTGAAAAATTATTAATTACCTACTTCGATATCCTTATAAAAATCTAATAACTAACAATTCATTATGTCTTGTGATTCTTTATTAACGACTTCAAAGGAATTATAGATTCTCCTAAACTCTATAAAACTCCTAGGTTATATTATCTAGATCCTATAGATTATAAACATTTATCATCTCAATTTGTGTCCAACAAACAAGAAGCATTAAACGCAATAGAATATAAATAAACTGAAATAAAACTTCATAAAAATTAAATTGGCAAACAACAAATAGGTTCAAGCATTGTCTACATCATCCTCTAGAATAATAAATTTAGTTCATGACTAAAGATAAAAAAAAAACAATGAAAATAAGGTCATGAGCATATTAGACATCATTAG